>CM047749.1:54243208-54304432 GCA_026225825.1 Pistacia integerrima
TCGGTTTTGGTCCAACTTCTGGGTTCCGTTCGGTTTCTGGAATTTTTTTTTGCCCTATAACTAGTTCAAGGAGAAGCTTTGGATTAGGGGGAAGTACAACTGTGACTTGAATGTTAGAGGATCTTCAGCGGTGGCACTCCCACTGACCCCTTTTGACTTGTGGTTGTCTTGAATGGTTCAGGTCCACAACAATCGATATGAGACCAAGGCCGTAGAATTTTAGTGGAAAAGACAATTTTCAATGCTACCAAAACCAAACAACTAAAATACCAATCACAATTAATTTAAAGATAGAGAAAAAGAGAAAGTTATATTGAGCATAAATTCAATAAAGGGTGGTATGTATAAAGTGGCTAGATTTTTTCTTCATTGTCATGTCGGTGTAAAAATTTTAGGGTCAAAATGAAGAATGATGCCATTTTGGGGATTTCAGGTATAATCTTTTATATCAAATTTTCCGTTTTACCCTTGTCTCTCTAACTCTTACACTTCAACACTTGCATACACTGGTACAACTACGTCATTGTTAAATTGTTTGACTTATTTTGGCGAGTAAAAGAAGTCAACACAAATCACAAAAGAGTAAAAGCACAAATTAAGATGGTTGGGTTGCTTCGAGAGAACCTCAAATACACTTGTTTTGTAAAATCAACTAGAATTGGCCATTGGCAAAATTGCACACATTAATTTTTATGCCTAAAAATTCAAGACTGACATAAGCTCATGTCAACGAGCATCAATCAATGTTCAGCAACAGTTTGTGCTATTCAGAGCCTGTCACGTTGGCCAAAATAAAAAGAATATAGCTGTCAACAACCCAGCCGATTTAAGTTTGTTTGTGAATGAATTTGGTTAGCACACCTATCCAAGCCCCATTTAATTTAAGGATATTTTCTAAATTATCAATCAATGAGACGCTAGGAAAGAGTTGCATGGCACTAACCTACTTGCAGGATATAGAATCATTACCTTGAGCTCAATAGGTATAAATAAGTATCTTCCCCTCACAAAATCGGGATCAGACACTCTGAATTCAACAAAGAAAATAGCAAAGACACCCTATAGGAAAGAGACTAGCTTGATATTATCTAAGAACACTTAGAACACCAAGAACCTGTAACCCAGATCGTAGTTCCCAACCTCTTGTAAACTTGTCTAATAACCAAGAACTCACTCATATAAAAGAAAACAATAGATGTAGGATTCGCTTTAAACATCTGAATCACTATAAAACTCTCATTGTCTTATTTACTTTAAGTCTTTGCATTGTAACAGTATTCCATAATCAACTCTTACAATTGTTCACATGTAATTTCTAGGATCTTTCTTAGCACTTTGCACATGTGAGGTCGTTGGTGTCAAAATCATGCATCAACAATTTGGCGCTAGAAGGAGGGCCAAGATTCATATAATCTCTATATCCGATATTTTCAACTGATATGTCAGTTTCACCTTCAAAGGTCAACCACAAAAACTCATGGCTCGTGGTTTTAAAGTCGAACGCGTTGGCACCAATAACGAGGAGACTCCCTGAAATCAGGAGACTACTCCTCCCGAAGTAGTTGCTCCTTCCCAAAATGTTGCGGAGAGCATCCTCTCAACTTCCTAAGCAGATCTTGCTTTGATCAGCTACTTGAAGAAGTTCAACAACACCCTCTAAACGATGAACTAGAGGTTGGATCGTTTGGACTAGTTTGTGCCATCAAATTCAGAAAAGGTGTTACCATCTCCTAAAAAACCTATAGGTCGCTCTAAGTGTAGAAACGAGCAAAAGCTCATACCATGTGCACTACAATGCAAAAGAATAAGGGCAAGCAAGTGGCCAAAAATGGGCACAAAGGCTTAAAAGGGCAAGCGAATACTGGTCACAAGTAGGGGAAGAAACCTGTGGCTCAATGACTTGGTAGTATGTCACATCAAGAGCAGACCCACAACATGTTGCAAGGGCACATCCATCAAAGTGCCAGACATGAAGATTCCCATTATTGCCGGCATGATGGTTCTGACTATCACTGCGAGGGAAATACCCACCATCGATGGGTTTATTTTGACCACCATAGAGGTAGGAAAAACTCCCCCAACCACTCAGTACCTTCATAGGACTCAGGCCAGCAAGTATTAAGGCACGTCGAAGGCTCTGACCAAGGCAGAGAAAGCACTGACCTGCGGTCTTTCATCAATTGCAATCATAAGGAGCGTATCTACATTGTGAACAGTGATCCCTAAAGGGCTCCGCTTTGTCAGATAAAGGAGTTACAGTGAGCTCTAGATCAACGTCGAGCTCAACAGAATGAGCAGGGGTAGGTCACTGAGGCGTCTTCCTTTTCTCTAGTAGTTCTGACTGCTCCTCTCCCGCTAAAGTTCAAGATGCCTGACATGATGGCATTTGATGGGAATTTTGATCCTCAGGATCACCTCTATGAGTTTAACAACCTGATGGAGCTTCACCAAGTTTCAAACTTGGCGAAGTGTCGCTGTTTAGCAGTGCTTTGACTACCCATGCTAAGCGTTAGTTCAGATCACTTCCACCAAGGTCTATCTACTCGTGGCAGCAGATGAGCTCATTGTTCTTGAGACAATTCCATGACAATCGGAAGTTCTCGATGCCACTCAGCTATTTAAACAACATACGACAGGAGAAGAATGATTCTCTCCAGTCTTACATTTACAAGTTCCACAAGGAACTGAATAAGGTAGCTAATACACTTGAAGATTCAGTTCGAACTCTGATTATCGTTGGAGTTCATCCGCAAATCGACCTGTGGAAGAAACAACAATTGGAGGACGATATTTCCCTCACTCGCTTCTACAACTTGACTAAAAAATATCTACGGTTAGAAAACTTAGTGGTAGCTTTAAGTCGCCATGACCTTAGGCCTTCGACTAGCGTTTCCAATTGGAGGGATGAATTTTGGGGAGAGAGTAGTAGAAGAACTAATCGTAAGTGGGCTAATGACGATCATAGAAAGGGAAAGAAGCAACGATTTAAGCCCAAGAAATCTTATGCTCAAGTTCCTCATCGCAACCAAGATAACTTCACTCCACTCAATGCATCGACCTCAACAATTCTGGATGAATCAGTAGAAGCCCTGCTTGGTGAACCAGAGCCCATGAAAAAACCCCTATCTAAAAGGAATGGCAAGAAATATTGCCGTGACCATAGGGATAATGGGCATCATACCGCTGAGTATCAAACTCTTAAGCAAGCAATTGAAGACCTTATCCAGAAAAGTCATTTCAAGGAGTATGTTAATGGTCCAACTTTTACAAGAGAGAAGGATCAAGAAGATGGCGGGGAAAAGCATAAAGATCGCAAGGGTAGTTGGTAGGGACTATCATTGGGGGACCTCATATCATAGGGACCTCTTGGCATGGACTTCTCTTTGACATTTCATCAAACAATTCATGTGCACAAATTAATACTAATTTGGCTACACTTCTATCTTTATTTTAGGCCACCAAAAATTTGGCATAAACTCCTTCATAACTAACACCAAATCTGCCCAAAATACATACTTCAAAATTTTCACTCCAATTCTTCCAAATCTCATCCAAACATTCATCAAGTATCAAATACACCAACACACTTCTCATGGATAGGTTCTAATCATTATTCAACACCAAATCCATCAACAATTCTACATATAACACATATATATGCATAAAGAAAATTCTCTACACAACATATCTTAAATCATACTTACGATAGGATTTACTTACCTTTGATATGACCAAATTCAACCCTTTAAGAATCTTCTTTGATCAAACTCTCTTCCTCTTAAATCCTATGAGCATAAACTATCAAAATCAACACCTTAGAAATTAAAAATCACTTCTTAGTGCAAGGATCTTACCTATAGATGCTTGAGATTAAAAATCCACTCAAAAATACCCAAGATCTATGAATTTCTTTTGAAAAAGAAGTGAAGAAATTGAGAGGATTTGGAGGAGAAGTGGCTAGCAAATGGGTTGAGGAGTGGCTAGGGTTTCACTCTTCAATCCTTGATATAATATAAAATTATATGTAGTTTTCCATTTTGCCCTTGCACTTTCTTTAAAATTTCATCTATGTCCCTTAGTCAATTACCATAATGCCCTCAGTTTATTGCGTTCTCCATGAAATTCTATCTCTTTTCACTCCCCACTTTTTCAACTAATTTTGAGTGCAAAGACCATTTTACCCTTAATGCAAGTTTAAGGCATTTTCTTCACATTTTCCTTAAAATAACTTTAGCAAAAATCAACTAAGGGTACAAGAGCATAAATTAAATCATGTACCTCCATGTGGGCATTACAGATTGTCAGCGACCTTTGATTTGTCGAGCATGTCGTCGATGTATACTTCCATTGTTTTGTCAATTTGCTCAGCGAACATCTTGTACACCAAACGCTCACTACAAGAATTTTGGCTTATCACAACAAAATAATTTGTCACTAGAAATATCAAAATTGTGACCATTTCGCTAATGTGACGAATTATATTAGTCATCAAGTTGGTCATATTAAGCTCGTACTCTTAAGTGTATGGTGACGAAAGAGCATTTGGTCACCATAGCCTAATTATTTATTGTGACAATAATAATTTGTCACTGTAAACTAATTTATTGCGATAAATTATTTGTAATAATAGAAAACATTTTTTATCACTACAAATAATATTGTCACAATTGATTTATATTTAAAGACTAAACGATAAGCTTTATAGTGAGAAATAACATATTATGACAAAATTGATTTTGTCAAAATTGTAAATACTGACTAACTTAGTTGCTCATAATTTTAATAGTGATAGAAATTTATTTGTCATTGACTTTATTGTGACAACATTTAGTTTGTCCCATATTTGTTCATAATTTTAATAGTGATAGAAATTTATTTGTCATTGACTTTATTGTGACAACATTTAGTTTGTCCCATATTTGTTTATATGATAATATTATTTATCAAAATTTGTATAGTGACAGAAACAATTTTGTAAAAATTTTAATCGCATGACAAATAATTTTTATACAAATATTTTTATATGACAAATTTTTTTGTCAAAATAATATAGGCATGACAAATATTGTTTGTCATCTCAATTTGCCATCTCAATAATGATAAAAATATTCATGTCTATACTTTACACCATATATAATACTGAAATAGAGAGAAAAAAAAAAAAAAACAAACAAACAAACAAAAGATAAGGTGAGTAAAAGGAAGTAGAATGGAGGTAATTGCAGCCATCATTCTTTACATCATATATAATACCACTTTACGTCATATACAATACCTAAATGATTGGAAAATTAACTAACAATAATTAATACTTTCCAATCATTCAAAAAAGAAAATCTACCAACAAAAATCATCTTTAATTCCCATATGTACATAGGCCATCAGATCGTTCTCCATTAAAAATGCATCAGACGGAAAACCACACCTTTAATATAAACAACTATTGTTGGAGACACCCCCATGCATGAAACAGCTGCTATATTTGCTCTCAAGGTGACGCATGCTAGTGACGACCAGTCTTGGAAATAGCCTTGTCCTTCAACACCAGCTTCATGGTGATTGGAAGATCATCAGGTATCTTAAGGACCATCAGGCACAACCCTGTTCCAATTATTAATATCTTTTAGAGCAGGAAATTGCAAAAATAATCCACTTTAAGATGAACTGTATAGGTATAACAATAGGCGAAATTGGGTGGCAGAACATGAGCAAGTATGAAATGTAATTTGGTTTCAATTGGTGTACATTCAATAAGTTAGTACATGCAAAATATCAAGTTCATATCAGGGATTTTGTTACCTCTAATGGCCCTGCATAAAAGACCTTCTTGTTGTATAGTCCCCATAGTATATATATATGGCTAATCAATAGTTAAAGCCCATGGTCTATGCTCAATGGTAGAAAGAGACATCCCAGTCTGTGAAACCGCTCTTAAAAATGCCATATTCGCAGTCAAAGTTGGACCATAAGCCACTGGCCACACAATAAAAAAGTAAAACTACATTTAATTAATTACATTGAAACTTGAAAAAGTGTTAGACCCATACTAGTCAACAAAGTAAAAGGAAAAGCATCCTTGCTCTATTGATCAACATGGAAACCAATCAAGATTTCCAAAGAACTTATTCGATTCAAAGAAAAAAAACACTAAAGAAATGCTTAGGGGGAAAGAGATCAAAAGGGTCCAATACTATTTTTGCTCAAGGTTCAAGAATTAATGAAATATGCCTTAGAAGATTAAATCTTCCCCTTCCCAATTTACATTTGCAACTAACACACATAAACACACTATAATAACAATTTACCAAACACCAAATTAGAAGTAAAAACAGAAAATTTTAAATTAAAATATATAGAAAAGAGAAATAAGAAATACTGAAAAGTATATCATGTTTAGAAATTCAATTTCATTAAAAGTTTTACATTTAATTTTATAAATTTGGCATTCAGCAAACACTCCGAGTTACCAAAACAATAGTGACTTTGTAAGGTGTAGATCATATTGCGCATATAATTTCCTTTACCATGTTCTTCAGAGTACATAGAAGATTAATAAGACAACAAATATCAAAAACTTTCAAAAAAATAAACACAACCCAATACCCATCAAAGGAATTGTCTAATAAGCAACTTTAATGATAATACTAAACAAAGCACACAAAATGAAACAAATCCAGCAAGGGTTTTGGTTAAAACAAGACATGAAGTGGTCACGTGGAAAGAATTAATCAAACTGTAATATCAATAAATTTCAAAGGAATGAAGAAAAACCATTAAGGCATTTCTCTAAAAATAACAACTTAATGATAATACCAAACAAAGCTTACAAAATGAACAAAACTAGCAAGTTTTTTGCTTCAAACAAGACATGAAGTGGTCAAGTGCAGTGAATTAATCAAACAACAAAATCAAAAACTTTCAACAAAATGAACAAAGCCCGTCAAGAAAATTTTCCAAATATAAAGACTTTAATACCAAAACCAAACAAAGCTCACAAAATGAAAGGAACCCAACAAGCGTTTTGCTTCGGATAAGACATAAAGTGATGAAATGCAGTGAATTAAACAAAAAAGAATATAAAAAATTCATCATAATGAAGACAACCCATCAAGAGAATTCTCTAAAGATAATAACTTTAATGCTAAAACCAACAAAGCTCACGAATTGAAAGGAACCAAGCGAGGGTTTTGCTTCAAAGAAGCCACAAAGAGGTAAAGTGGAATGAATTAACGAAACAGGAAAATAAAAAAAATAAAAATAAATGAACACAAACCTAATTCCCTAAAAAAGATAGCTTTAATTATAACACCAAACAAAGCGTAAGGATTTTGTTTCAACCAAGACATAAACTGATCAATTGTAACGAATTAATCAAACAATTTCCCAAAAAAAAGAAACAACCCATCAAGAGAATTCTCTTAAAACAACTTTAACTCTAAAACATAACAAAGCTCAAGGATTTTGCTTAAAACAAGACAATAAGTGATAAAATGTGTCGAATTAATCAAACAGTAATATCAAAAAATTTAAACAAAAGCACCACAACCCATCAACAGAATTCTCTAAAAATCACAACTTTAATGGTTAAACCAAACGAAGCTCACTAATTCAAAAGAACCCATCAAGGGTTTCGTTTATTTTGCTCGTTTGTGTACCTCCAACAAGACCAACGCTAACACCAATGCTGCAGCCAATGCCAGCGCAGAAAGCAGGACCAATTTTGGCGAGGTCCTTGAGCTTAATTTGAGGAACTGTTCATCTCTTTCATCTTCTTCAAGTTAACAAGCAAAGAGACGAACTTGATGTTGATATGGGTCTTTCTACTCGATTTCTCAAAACAAAAACAAACCCGCTATACAAAATAAAAACACACCATCATTCAAATATAGGCCCCAAACAAACATTACTTGAAGCCAAAACAAAACTCAAACCTAGATATACAAATTTCTACAGATATTAACCTAGAAAAACCAAACCTTAACGGTTCACAACAGTAAAAATCCAATTTTTAAACCAAATACAACAAACCCTTATATAATAACCATTATTATGAGAAATCCTGAAGCAATGGTACAAAATAATGAACTGATAGAACAAAAAACACAAATAAAAACAAAACCCTAAAAATAACGATTTGTTTTGAAATTAAAGCCAATTTTTTCCCAAAAAAATAAAGAAAATAAAAGAAGGAAACCTGGCCTTCGACTTTGAGATTTATGTGAGCCGATTGATTGTTGGGCTTCTTGTCTTCCTCTTGCGGTGGATTGCTAACGCCTGACATCTTCTGTTCTTTTGCGTTCTGCATAACCTTCCCATCTTCCTTTTATACTAGTTTTGGAAACTTTGTTTCGCTCCCTACTTGAATGAAAAGTAACAAGGTAAACGCCAAATAATGTAAATATGACCCCTAAACAATGTAAAGGAAACAAAATCAACCTCATTTTGTGTTAGCGGGAATTAGATGTTTTTTCCTAGTAAATAATTGGGTATATGATAACATTTTTAAAATGTTATTGTATTTTGATTATATAGTAACATTATAAAAAAGTTATTATATTATTGGGCTATTGTAATACTGTAAAAATGCTATTGCAAATATATATTAATGACATTTTAAAAAAAAGAGTTATCATTGATATATAATGTGTTATAAAAAGTTGAAGGAAATTTTTACCATACCATTTTAACATCAAGTGTTACCATAGATAGTCTACAGTAACACTTTCGGAAAGTGTATTTTTTTTTTAAAAATAAAAAATAAAAGTAAAAGTAATAATTTAACAACAAATTAGGAATTAAAATTTGGGGACAAATATTTACAATGGATTGAAATGTGTTGTTATGATTTTACAAACAGATTTTTTTCATTGCTGATCTGTTGGTAATTTGTTTTAGAACATATTTCTTTGATCTAGATAGATATAGCAAAACCTGACCCGCCCTTGATCACCCCCCGATCTCGACCAAATTTCCTAGCCCCTGACCTTGTACCCGATCCTATGCATTAATGAGTGTTTTTTTTTTTTTTTAATGACATATATGTTATTACTAAAAACTTGAAAGGAATGACAAATACTTGTACGTATATTAATTATGTTTTTAACAATTTTTTGTCACAAAAATATCACATTTAATTTGACTCAAATATTTTGTCACTAATACCTCTATTTTAACATTTTCAAATGATAATTTTTTTTTGCAATGATAAATAATTCTTTTGTGACAAATTAGTTTGTAATTATAGCATGTATTACTATATATACTGATTAAAGTTTTTTATGACAAATATGTTTGTCACGATAAACAATTTATCTCGGCGCTTCAATTTTGATTCAAACATTTTGTCATTAATACCTCTATTTTAGCATATATTATGACAATTTTTTTTTTTGTAATAATAAATAAATTCTTTTGTGACAAAAAAATTTGTAGTTATAACATGTATAACTAAATATAGTGATTAAAATATTTGATGACAAAATATGTCTGTCACAATAAACAATTTACCTAGACGCCAAAATTTGGCGCCAAAAATTTGTGATGAAATATTATTATAAAAATGTTTTTCTTCACTACATTTATTATGGGTTTCTTTATTGTGATAAAATATTATGACCATATTTTTTTTAGTCACTATATATTCTCTTTATCATACTTAATGTGATGTTTCTTTATTTTGTCATAATACCTATATTACTCGTGACAAAATAACATTTGACAAAATTAATTTTGTCACAATATAATATATTTTTTGTAGGCAAAGTCTGGTCATCCCTTAACTTATTTCTTAAGAGATCCTGACATATTGTAAGAGGGCAAATGTACTTAGGTTGTCAAATAGTCATTCTCAAATGCAATATTGCTTAAGCGATAAACATATAGATAAGCCTACATCGCTGAAGCGATAAACGACATTGCTTAAGTGATCTAGTAATTTTGCTTCTTTTCTTTTCAATCTTGTAAATTTCCAAGGATTTGTGTGAAAAACTAGGATTCTGTAATATGAGTCAAATGTCTATGCAATCATAACCATCTATATTTGTGAATGAGGTACATTTCTACAAACATGTCACATTAGTGTGCTATGACATTCCTCCATGTATCTTAGGGTTAGTGTCACATATCCTAGTTGGTTTATTGTGATGTTCTAAACGTCCCAAGTTAACGTTAATGTTAGTAATCTTCCTAAATTGCCTTAATATGTATTGATGTAATTAGGTTGTCAAATAATCCTTCTCAAATACAATATTGCTTAAGTGATGTAAACATATCGTTTAAGTAATAAGCATATAGATAAGCCTACATCACTTAAGCGATAAACTACGTCACTTAAGCGATCCGGTAAATTTGCTTTTTTTTCTTGAATCTTGTAAATTTCCAAGGATTTGCGTGAGAAATTAGAATTTCATAATATGGATTAGTTGTCTATGCAATCATAACAATCCATATTTGTGAATGAGGTACGTTTCTACAAACGTGTCACATTAGTGTGTTGTAACATTCCTCCATGTATCATAGGGTTGTTAGTGTCACATATCCTAGCTGGTTTATTGTGAAGTTCTGAACATCCCACGTTAACGTTAACATTAGTAATCATCTTAATTAAATTGCCTTAATATATGTTGATGTAATTAGGTTGTCAAATAATCCTTCTAAAATACAATATTGCTTAAGCGATAAGCATATAGATAAGTCTATATCGTTTAAGTGATAAACGACATCGCTTAAGCGATCTCGTAAATTGGCTTCTTTTCTCCTAAATCTTGTAAATTTCCAAGGATTTGCGTGGGATATTAAAATTCTGTAATGTGGGTTAGCTATCTGTGCAATCATAATCATCCATATTTGTGAATGAGGTACATTTCTACAGACATGTCACATTAGTGTGCTATGACATTCCTCCATGTATCGTAGGGTTTTTAATGTCACATATCCTAGTTGATTTATTGTATGTTCTGAACATCCTAGGTTAACGTTACCATTAGTAATCTTCTTAAATTGCCTTAATATGTGTTGATGTAATTAGGTTGTCAAATAATTCTACTCAAATACAAAATCGCTTAAGCGATGTAAACATATAGCTTAAGCGATAAGCTTACATCGCTTAAGTGATAAGTTCACATCGCTTAAGCGATCTTGTAAATATGTGTTGTACTTAGCTTGTCAAATAATCCTTCTCAAATACAAGATCTCTTAAGCAATGTACACATATCGATTAAGAGATAAGCTTACATATAAGCTTACATTGCTTAAGCAATCTTGTAAATATATTAGTGTCAAAATCATCCTTCTCAAATACAAGATCACTTAAGCGATCTTGTAAATATGTGTTATACTTAGTGTCAAAACCATCCCTCTCAAATACAAGATCGATTAAGCGATGTAAACATATCACTTAAGAGATAAGCTTACAGATAAGATTACATTGCTTAAGCAATGAGTTCACATCACTTAAGCGATCTTGTAAATATGTGTTGTACTTAGTGGCAAAATCATCCTTCTCAAATACAAGATCGCTTAAGTGATGTAAACATATCGCTTAAGAGATAAGCTTACATCACTTAAATGACAAGTTCACATCGCTTGAGCATTCTTGTAAATATGTGTTTTACTTAGTGTCAAAATCATCCTTCTCAAATACAAGATCGCTTAAGCAATGTAAACTTATCACTTAAGAGATAAGTTTATAGATAAAGCTGGGCATTTGGGGCTGGTACCAAAAAACCTGTCCAAAAAACTAGTCCTAGGAGGGCCTAGTCCCAAACTCGGACCAAGCCCATGGGGGAGGGACCGGTCCCTAGATCGGGCCTTCCTCCAAGGCATAGGCTCGGGCCCAAACCCCTTTGCTTTTTTTTTATTTTTCTTTTTAAAGTCATTGGAAAATATCCAAAAACCCTTGTAAATTTGAAATTGACAAAAAAATTGAGAGTTAAATTGATATTTTACAAAAAAAATAGAATTATAGCACTTGACCGTTGGCAACCAATGGTCATGTGGTTAGGGGGGAAGTTTTTCCTTCCTTTTTTTTTTTTTCATTCATTTTCCCCCCAAACCTACACTATAAATAATCCCCCACACTTCCATTTTTTTCACGCCAACTCTCAGTCTCTCATTCTCTCATTCTCTCAATCTCTCTATTGCAATCCAATTCTCATTCATATTCTATTTAATCCAATTTATATTTATATTTATAATTTATTCATATAATTTATTTATTTATATTATCATTTTTTTTTCTATTTTTCAATATCATTTCTTATTCATATTATTATTCAATTTGTTTCATTTTAATTATTTATTATTTTATCATGAATTCATAATGGATGGGCCGAATGAGTTCTACGTTCCATCCACCAAAGAAATGGAAGGGTTCATCCAATTTCACCCTTTCCAGAGGAAGCAACTGCAATTCAACAACCACATTCGGTCGGGATAGGGTACAACTAAACACAAGCGAGCTGCGACTCCATGTCACAACCCCTCGACCATCAAAGAAGGCTGTGTCCAATGTATGGCGATACTTTATCAAATCAAAACGGGCAAAGACAAATGGGGAGGGGGAAGAATCATGCAGGGTATGTAATTTCTCTGGAACCATTATTGGCATTGAGAAGAGAACTTCGACAATGCAACGACACTTGTAGAATAAGCACCCCCAAATAATGCAGCTATCTGAATCATCTTCAATTGAACCTGGTAAGCAAAGTCAAACTCAACTTAATTTTAATCCACAATCCTCAACTCTGTCAACATGACAATACAATGCACTCCAAGCCTGAGAGGAAATAGCAAAATACATATTTGCTATGGACTCTCCCCTTTCTTTATTTGAAAATCCTTGTTTCATTTACATAATGAAAACTGCATTTTATCCAGCATATACCCCTTTTAGTAGAAGTACAAGTAGAAAAGACATACTAAAACATTATAACCAAATATATTTTCAACTTAAAAACGAATTTCAAAATTTTAAGAATATATCTATTGCACTTACTTTAGACATATGGGCTTGTAGATCAAAAATAGAATTTTTAACTGTCATAATACATTACTTAGATCATAGTTGGGTTTTACAACAAAAATTGATAGGTTTTAGACCATTATATACTGCACATAATGTTGACACTATTTATTTAACAATTCTTGAAATTTTGCAAGAATATGTATTGGCTGATAGAGTTGTAGCGCTAATGCTAGAAAATGCAGCTGCTAACACTGTGGCTATCTCTTTATTTGAAAAGAGATTGGATCCGCATGGTGAAAGCAAATTTTTTCATCAGAGATATGCTTGCCACATCATCTATTTGATTGTTAAAGCAGGTTTAGAAGCTATAATTTTGAAGATTGAGAGTCTGCATGTGGCTATCAGATTCATTGTTGGCGGTAGAAACAAAAGATCGCAGGAATACGTCAAATATTGTAAGCAAGAGGACCCACGGTTCAACCTTTGAAGTTATGTATGGACATGCCTATCCGTTGGAACTCCACCTCCTGATGCTGGAAAAAGCTTTGCCAATCGCAAGACAAATTAGAGATTTCATCAATTGGAAGAACTATCCGAAAGAAGTTGTTAGCTATGATGATTGGACGGTTTGCGAACTTTTTTATTCATTTTGTAAAGTTTTTTATGATTCCACTAATACATTAAGTAGTATTTATTATCCTACTAATAATTTATTATTAGATATTTTACTTAAAATTTCTTAAACTTTTGCTAAATATAGATATAATGACGTCTTAATGGAAATTGTTTCAAAGATAGAAAAAAAAAATACGAGAAATATTGGTTAGATATTCCATTCTTATATGGATTAGGCCTTGTTGTAGATCCTAGATTTAAATTACACGTAGTTGATTGTATAGTTACGAGGATAAGCCAGCATTTAGGACATCATTATACGTATTATTTGATTAACTTTTGGCAAAAATTGGAAAGCTTTTTTGTTTATATCAGAGTAGTTACAATGGAAGTGGAACTGAAATGTCCAACAGAGATGACTAATAGGACCTTGATGAAGACATCTATCAAGGATCGAGCATATGGATGTATATGGAATATGGCGGAAGTAGCAGTTCCAGCTTGTACATACATGGACCTAATGAGTTGAATCGCTACCTGCAAATGGACATCTCCTATATGACGAAGAAGGAGAAGTGTGAGATGGATGTGCTTCAATGGTGAAAACAACATCAAAGTCGATTCCCCATTGTAGCCCAAATGGCACGTGATTTTTTATCTGTGTCAGTCTCTACAATTGCATCTGAGTCAACATTCTCAACGAGTGACAGAATTGTTGAATACAGAAGTTGCTCTTTAACCAATGAGATGATTGACGTGATAATATAATTATGAGATTAGACTCATGTAGAGAGAAGACTATAGCAGCACCCTAAAGATCCTAAACTACTCAAACTCTTCAGGAACACAAATTTGAAAGATGTAAATATTGTTGACAATGAATTATTTAATAAAAAAATTAATTAATTTTTTATTTGTGAAGTGTGAATGTGTGAATATTACATTTATGTTAAAATTAATTAATTAAATTATCTCTTTAAAGTTTAAATTTAAAACACCCTATATTTATTAATAATTATTAATTATAATTAACCATTAATTTATTTATTATTTTATTATTTTTTAAAATTAATTAAAAATTTACTAATCTCCTAGGGGTGGAAATAAATTTTTTAGGCACTAAAAATTATATAAACTCGCTACATAATTTTATTTGGCCCCTTAAATATAAAAAAAGTTAGGGTGTTAAAAAAATTTTCCAAGCCCATAGGACCAATCCAAGCCCTGAAATTTCTCATGGGCCTAGGACTGGTCCCAAGCCCATGAGTGAATGGTCCCAATCGGCCCCAGACCCAGACCCGATTGAGACCGATCCTTGCGCAGGTCTACTTATAGATAAGCTTACATCACTTAAGCAATAAGTTCACATCACTTAAGCAATCTTGTAAATATCTGTTGTGCCTAGTGCAATAGGTTTAATTTAGAGATCTATTTGTAAATTACCCATGGTTTTTGACATTCAGGAATCGCCATATACTAACGTGGCAAATATAAAGTGATTCTACAACACAAACATACAACCTAGAAAGCTATGAGAGGGCCAAAAAGATGTATAATAAAAACACCAATTGTTTTACGATAAAAGTCACACAAGTTACACAATCACAAGTATTTCCCTCACAGATTACAAACACTCTAATAGTCTTACAATAAATAAACCCAGAAAATTCAGAGCATTTTTTGATTTAAAAGGGTCTGTAGAGTCACTTAAGCGATATACTAGATCTCTTAAGCGATATATATCAGATCGCTTAAGTGAGATATCAGATCTGCAAAATCTTTCTTCAAAGCCATTTTTCCCGATCGCACTCGATCGATTCTCGGCAATTGCAGCTTTCTTATGGTTCATTGGGTTACTTACAAATCGATCACTTATTCTTCTTCTAAGGAACCTCATAGGCATTTTTTTTTCTTTGGGCCCGCGCATTGGCGCGCTTGCAAAATGTAGGTAAGCCTTGTATGCATGATGCCACCCTTCTGCTAACCAACCTACCATGAATAGTTGTAATAACTACTTCTTACTCAAATACTCATAAAAATATACATAATAAAATACATGTATAATAACATAAATAGTTGGGCCCAAAATTTTCTTTTATTAAACATATACATTCTTTATACAAAATTAGTATCATAAACAAAAACTATCAAAAACTATGTAGATAGTGTAGCCATTCCTCCTCGTGTGTCGACGTCCATCCGATCGTGTCCTCACCTAAATCCTGCAAAAACATAGAAAGACAACGGGGTGAGCACAAATAATGCTCAGTAAGTAAACCCTCTAGTCATCTATCCCTGTAACTCTCTCTCTCTAAGTCTTTCCTTACAATTCTTATTTACTCTTCTCTCCATTTCTCTTTCTTAGAACTCTTTTCTACTAACTCTCTTTAGTAAGTCATGGCCCCGTCTTACTGGGGGCATGGCCGGGACTCGCTCCCGCTCTCTGTGACTTCTACTCATTCTTAGCCGATCGGACTCGGTTATGCATGGATTTGGAACCCTTGGCCATGTGAGTATATAATCTCTCTCGCGGGTACTCTCAGTTATAGCCCTCATCCGCATGCACTCTCATGGGCTACACTATTTCTCTCTCTCATACTCATGCCGCTCTCTCAATGCAGCGTACATACGGGAATACTCTACCCATTACTCATGGGTTCCCCATCGCACAACCTACTCTATTCTCTTAATAAAACTCACACTCAAAGTTCTTTACTCTTTTTCTACTCTTTCTCTAATGCATAATTAATGCAGATGGATGATTCATGCTCATTAATTCACTCATGAAAAGCACAAATGCAATGTTGCATCAAAGACATTCATTCTGCATAGGTCACACTCAAGAAGGCATAACTTGAGTTATACAAATCGTATTGCTACGATTTTTGTCTTGTTTTAAAGCTTAGAGACAGGGCTATAATTTTTATGTTTGGTCTAAACCCAGTTCAATCTGTAAGATGCCCAAAAATCACTCAGAAGGTCATGGCTGTGATAGGACAGTTTGGTAACATGTTTTCACTTAGGCATTTCATCAAGCAACTAATGTGCATACAAGAACTCTACTTTACTATAACTTTTCTTCTCTTCTTAACCATCCAAAATGGGAGGAAAACTCCCTCATATAGTCATAATTCCTGCCAAGGAAAACACTCCCAAAAATATTCATGCAAACTCCTCCAACTTCAACTCAATTTCAATCTCTCTTCACACATCAAACACTTCTCATAATTAAAGTGTATTGATCAACAACCATAAAGCAAATATTCCTCTCAACTCAATTCTCAATAACATAACATACTTATACATACATAAATCTCTACTCAAAGGATTCTCAAATCTTAACTTGGATTGGATTTACTTACCTTATGGGTAATTGGCTTCTCTAGCACTTCTCCTTCCCTTTTGTATCTTGTCTTCTATCTACAACTTTAAACAAAAACTAAAAAAATAAGACTTTAACAAATCATAAGCAAATTCTCATCTAAAGCAAGAATCCTTACCTTAGGATGCTTTAGATTAAATCTCTACTAAAAACTACCCCAAAAATCCTTAGAAATTCTTGGAAGATTGAGTGGAGGATTGAGAGAAATTAGGGAATAAGAATGGCGGTGGAGATGGTGAAGAATGAAGGGCTTTCAACACTTAAAAACTTTTTTTAGTTCAACTTATATACAATCATTCCCATTTTGCCCTTGCTCTTTCTTAGAAATTCCATCTATATCCCTTAATCAATTACAATAATGCCCTCATTTTTATTGCACTCTCCATGAAATTCTATCTCTTTTCATTCCCCACTTTTTCAACTAATTTTGAGTGAAAAGACCATTTTACCCCTAATGAAAGTTTAAGGGATTTTCTTCACATTTTTCTCAAAATAACTTTAATAAAATTCAAATAAGGGCCAACCAACCAAAAATAACAACATGCAAGCTCAATTGAAAACAAATCAATAAACATTCAAGCAATGCAACAATAATTTAACCACATACCTCAAGTGGGGCGTTACAATAGCCTCCCCAGAGCCTACTTTGGCTTTCCCAGTCTTCCAGAAGCTGAAAACACCCACTCCCCCAATGCCCTCCAAGTGCTCAATAAAATTCACCAATCACCTGAACTTCTCCGATCAAACCAACACCAAGCAAATATCCCCCAAATTGGTAGCCAATAGATAAAATGCCACAAATCAACCAAAATTGTGATTTATATACACCAATATCTTCATACCCATTATCCAACAATATCTTAAACCAATTTTGACTATCATAAAATGCATTATATCAATAAATATGTACCAATTCTTCCTCTTCTTCCACCTCCTAGCAAGACTTTTCATCGGCATCATCGTCTTTAGTGACATTCATTGGCGGGCTTGGTATGTTGTGGGTGCCTTGCGTCTCTTCCTCTACCGGTGCACGTAATATTTCTCTAGCTAGTAATACTTTGGGAGATATAAGGTAAAACTCACTAAATATGTCATAGAAAACATATATCTATAAAAGTATGTAATAAACGGCCCAAAATGCCAACTTTATATAAATCTCTACATAAAGTAACTAAGATACATAAACAAGTACAAAATATTCTTGGACAGTGTTGCCAAACTCTTCCGTTAGTTGATGTTCCACCCGACTGTATTTCATCTAGTACCTGCAAAATAGTGAAGTTAACGGAGTGAGCACTAATTGCTCAGTAAGTAACCTAAACTACACTACTATTCTTCCTCCGTTACTCATATTCTAGCTTTCTTTTCTCACATCAAGCTTTGCTAATACTCTCCATGCTCTTCTAATATTCTAATTTCTTACTTACCGAGGTGCAAGCACAATTAATAAAAACTGGAATATCACTAAACACATGAGAAATTATGGTTAGTGGAAGCAGCATAACACATACGCACAAATAAATAAACTTTTTTCTAAGAGATGAATTTTTTTTTTTTTTTCTATTTTCTTATTTTGTTTTTGATTTCTTTTTCTTTTTCTGGTTTTCTTTCTTTTATGGTTTTCTTTCTTTTTCTTTTTCTGTTCCTATTCTCATTTGCCGATTGGACTTGGTTGAGGCATGGATTTGTGTAATAGCCACTACTACTCAAATTCTCATAATAAAATACATATAAAATAATATAAAGAAATTGGGCCCAAAATTTTCTTTTTATTAAATATGTACATATATTCTTTACAAACATATACATTTTTACACAAACTTATAATGTGTACAAAAGGTATTAAAACATGGTGGACAGTGTAACCGCTTCCCCTCGCGTGTCGACATCCATCCGACTACATCCTCACTTGGATCCTGCAAAACATAGGAAAACAATGGGGTGAGCACTAAAACAATGCTCAGTAAGTAAATCCTCTACTCATCTATCCCCGTAACTCTTTCTCTAATTCTTTCCTTACAACTTCTCATTCAATTTCTCTTTGGTACTTCTCTCTCTCTCTTTCTCTTAAAACTCTTTTCTAGTAACTCTCTTTAGTAAGTCATGGCCCCATCTTACAGGGGGCACGGCCGGGACTCACTCCCACTCTACGTGACCTCTACTCATTATAGCCGATCAGACTCGGTTATGCATGGATTTGGAACCCTTGGCCATGTGAGTGTATAATCTCTCTCTTGGGTACTCGGGTATAGCCTTCATCCGCATGCACTCTCACGGGCTACACACTTCTCTATCTCATACTCATGCCGCTCTCTCAATGCGGCGTACATGCGGGAATACTCTACCCATTACTCACGAGTTCCCCATCGCACAACCTACTCTATTCTCTTTCTCTTAACTCTTAAAGTAGCTTATACTCAAACTCTCTACTAAATCTCAAGCTACTTCTCAAGTGTATAAACAAAAGTGTAGAGCTAGCTCATGCTCCCTAATGCACTAATGAAATGCCAACTACAAGATTTCCTCAAAACCGTCATTCTGCACAGGTCACACTAAAACGGCCATAACTTGTGTTATACACCTCGGATTACTACGGTTTTGGTCTTGTTTTAAAGCTTAGCAACAGGGCTACAACTTCTATGTTTTGGTCTCAGCCCAGTTCAGTCCGTAAGATACCCAAAAATTACTTAGAAAGTTACGGCAGTGACAGGGCAGACTTCACTTAGGCATTTCATCAAACATAATGCATGCATACTTTAATTCTAGTTTTGATACATCTTTACTTCTTTCTTTAACCATCCATTAATGGAGCAAAACTACCCCACAATAAATCTAAACATGGCCAAGAAAAACACTTCAAATATTCTACTTAATTTCTTTCTAAATGTAACCAAACTTCACTTGGTTACCACAACTTCATTTCTACTTCTCATGGCTCAAATCTTCTCATCAAAAGCCATCAACTCATCAATAATATCATTCTCAACAATCAATCTCAAGCTTATAAACATAAGCATACATATGCATCATTTGATTGCTTGAACCTTAACTTGGGTTGGATTTACTTACCTTGTCAAAAGATGACTTCTTTAGCACTTTTCCTTCCCTTTGTTATCTTGTCTCCTCTCTACAACTCAAAACCACAACAAGAACAATAACAACCAAATAAGCCTTCACTACAATTATAAGAAAACTCACATCTAAAGCATGAATCCTCACCTTAGGATACTTTAGATGAAATCTCTACTCAAAAACCTCTTAAAACCCTTAGAAATCTTGGAAGATTGGATGGAGAAATTGAGAGAGCTTAGGCAAATGGAAGAGGCGGTGGAATGAAGAAATAAAGGGTTTCTCTACACTTAACCCTTTTTTAGTTCATATTATAAGCATCCTTTCCCATTTTGCCCTTGCACCCCCATCCAAACACAATCTCTACTAAATTTCCTTTCATTTTACTCCCCACTTTTCCTACTAATTAGGGGTAGAATGGTCATTGTGTCCCAAAAGAAGAATTCTCTAGAAAACTCAAGAAACTTTGTATTAGGCTCGTCGCCGCGGCGAAGCACTTTCCGTCGCCCCGGCGAAACAGGTCAGAATCTACCCGGGGGTGCAGCTCCTCCCTCGCCGCGGCGAAGCTTCTTCTTCGCCCCGGCGAAGATTGGATTTCTAAACTTCACCAAAACTTAACCAATTTCAAGGCAACAAATCAACCAACTCAACATACCAACTAACCATGACTACAAACAAACTCAATTGAAACTGAAACAGTAAACTTTTAACTAATACAGCAAATCTTAAGTACGTACCTCAAGTGGGATATTACAATTTGGAACCCTGGCCGTGTGAGTGTATTATGAAATTCTTTCTGGGTACATTTCTCATCCACATGCACTTCTAACGGACTGTACAAATTCTGATATTCTATTCTGAGGCCGCTCACTGATGGCGGCATGCATGTGGGACTTTTCTACTTCTCTGTCACTCATAAGTTCCCCATCACAACAATCTTCTTATATAACATTTTATTTTACTTTCAAATAAAAATTTAGATATGAAGGATTCCTGAATTGTATTCTTTAAATAATGATTCTAAAGTTAATTTATTTTATTTCTTTCTCTTACTATTTGCTAATGTTTCTCTTTAATGTTCTCATCTACAATATACGTATGTATACATATAATTCAAGTACTCAAATTAAAGGATGCATTATGGTATATAAATATAGCATTACATAACTATTATTCTCTACTATCAACAATACCATAACAAAGTAATAAATATAGCATTACATAACTATTATTCTCTACTATCAACAATACCATAACAAAGTAATAAACTAACATACTCATGCATGCACTTCTTTTTGAAATTTCATCAAACAATTTACATGCACATGCAAACACTAAATTCGCTACATTTCCACATCTCTCTCAAGCCACCAAAAATTGGAGTAAAAACTCCCTAAAGCCAATATCAAACCTGGCCGAAAATCACTACTCCAAAATTCAACAATAATTCTTCTATATTTCATCCAAAAACTCCACCAACTCACCACATACAAATAAATCACTTCTCATGGCTATATATTCACATCATTCAACATCAATTCAACCAATAATTCTCATCATCCAAACATATACATTATGCAAGAAATTACTTTACAAAATTATTGATCAAATCAAAGCCAGAGTTGGGTTTACTTACATTAAATTTGAGCAACACTAACACTTTAACCTCCTTTTGCTAGAACTCTCTTTCTCTTAAACCCTAAGCATATAAAACCATAAGAATTCAAAACTTTAAAATTTAATCTCACATCTTGGTGCTAGAATCTTACTTATGGATGCTCAGGATTGAAAATCTACCAAAATTAGGCCAAATCCTATGAATTTCCTTTGGAGTTGGTTGAAGAAAATTGGAGAGCACTTGGGTAAGGGTGGCGTGAACTATGGGTGAAGTGTCTAGGGTTTCATCTCTTGAACCCTTATAATATTTATATATTCCCATTTTACCCTTGCACTTTCTAAGAAATTTCATCTATGTCCTTTAGTCAATTACAATAATGCCCTCATTTCTATCATCTTCTCCATGTTATTATGCTCCCTTTCACTCCCTACTCTTTTATCTAATTATAAGTGAAATGAACATTTTACCCGTCATGAAGTTTTAAAGGATTTTCTCAACAATCATAGAGAGTTCAATGTTGCGGCAAAATTCTTTCCTTCCCGCAACGAAGTCTGAAATTTCTAAAAAACACAAATTTGGCAGTGTGTTCATTGTCAAGGTGACAATATTCTTTTGTCGTGGTGAAGCATAGAAAAATTTGCTTCATGCTAACTTTCGATCATTGACCTAGAGTGGTCATTACAATTCCCCACCCCCAAAACCCCAATAAGAACTTCGTCCTCGAAATTCAAATGAACAATTCAGTAATGCTTACGTGCACATCTTGTTCTACCTCCCATGTAGCTTCTTCTACTTTATGATTCCTCCATAAAACTTTTACTAGTGGAATACTCTTGTTTCAAAAATCCTTAACCTTCCTATCCAATATTTGTTGTAGGCGTTCCTCATAAACAAGATTTTCTTCTAAGTCCATTTCTTCTACTTTTAATATATGGGAGTGATCACTAACATACCTTCAAAGCATTGAGACATAAAAACATTGTGCACTCTATCCTTACTCAGTGGTAGCACCAATTTATAAGCTACTTTTCTTACTTGTTGCAACACTTCAAAGGACCAATATATCTAGGAGCTAGTTTTCCTTTTCCGTCAAAATGCATTACCCGGCTTGTAGGGGGAAATTTTGAAAAACAATTTATCACCCACTTCAAATTCCACATCTTTTCTCTTTAAATCCGCATGACTCTTTTGTCTGTATTGAGCTTGCTTCATTCTATTTCTAATCAACTTGATATCTTCTGTCATTTTTTGAGTTATCTCCCATCCAAGAGCTATATTCAAGGCATCTCTTTCTCTTACTTCATTCCAGTATAGTGGGGATCTACATCGTCTACTGTATAGGGCTTCATAAGGAACCATCTTAATTGTAGACTAATAACTATTGTTATAAGCAAACTCCACTAATGGTAACATCTCATGCCAGATTATTTTATAATCCATACAACATGCTCTCAGCATATCCTCAAGTACCTAATTTGTTCTCTTAGTTTGGCCATCTGTATGAGGGTGGTATGTTGTGCTAAATGCTAACCTGTTACCCAAATTTCTCTGTAGGCTAGTCTAGAAAGCTAAAACAAATCTAGAATCCCTATCTAATACTATTGTCTTGGGCATCCCATGGAGTCTAACTATCTCCCTAATGTAGATCTAAGCCAATTGATCTGCAGTAGTACTATCTTTTACTGGAAGAAAATGTGCTGATTTAGTTAATCAGTTTACTATTACCCATATTGCATTATAACCCTTATGAACTCCTGAAAAGCCTATGATGAAATGCATTGATATATTTTCCCATTTCCATTCAGGAATGCTGAGTGGCTGAAGCAATCCTGATGGTTTCTGCTGCTCTACTTTAACTTGTTGACAAATCAGACATTTAGCTACATAGTCTCTGATATCTCTCTTCATACCTGACCACTAATAATTCTTTTTTAGATCTTGATACATTTTAGTTCCTCCAGGATGGGCAGTATATGGTGTGTCATGACCCTCCGCAAGAATCTTCTTCTTCAATTCAGTATCTTGAGGAATGCATATGAGATTTCAGAAACGAAGGACATCATCTAAAATGTGAAATTCTGATATCTTGCCCTCAAGCACTTGTCGACTTGTTTTCTGACACCATTCATCAACAACTTGCTTTTCTTTAATCTCTTCCAGTAAAGCAGATTGAATTTATAATCTGACAATCCTTTCTGGTATCACCTTTATCTGTTCCTTACACAATTCTCCCAATAATTATTCCTGCATTGTGGGCTGAGATAAATAGACTTTTCTACTCAAGGCATCAGCTACCACATTGGCCTTTCCAAGCTGATGCATAATTGATAAGCGTATTTTATACTATGATTTTGCATTGAATTTTGATAGGATTTAGGATACTTTTCATATAATTTGGGCCATAATTGCTACCTAATTCTATTAATTTGTCTTTGTAGGCCTAAACGATAATTTTTAGCATAAATGACAGTTTTGAGCGTAAATTGTGTAACTTGAGCTTGAAAACTCGGAATGACCTGAATTTAGAAGCTTTGGAAAGCTAAGAATAAGAGCTACAACGTTCATGTTTTGGGTTTTTCCTAATTCTGACTGGACAAAGGTGAAAACTTGGCTTGAAGTCGTGAAAATGACGCTGGGAACTGAAGAAAAACGTCTTTGGACGTGCTTCAGTATTTCTGCCATAACTTGAGCTGTAGACCTCGGATTGTGCTGATTCTTGAACGACCAGAAAGATAATTGAAAGGAATACAATTCATATGTTTGACACTTTTCCAGATTCTAACTATATCATGCTCAAATTGGGTCTGTAAGTCTTCGCCGCGGCGAGGAAAAATATTCGCCGCGGCGAAATATGCGTCAGATGCAAAAATAAAACGACGCGTTTTGGCTTGCTAGGGCTTCGTCCTTAAGTGAGAGAGGTATAAATTAGAGCGAAAAGGAAGAGAAAAGGGGCTTGGTTCGTGATTTGGGAGGCAGCTCATGGAAGGAGAAGATTATTGAAGATTTGGGCTTCAAATTAGAGAAGATTTCTCCATCTTTTGCTTGCTTGTCAATGATGAATCTTGATTCAGTTTGTTTTTGTTGTTTTATTTCGTTTTTGAGTATGAACTGAGTTGTTTAGCTAGGGTTTGATGTAATCTTGATACAATGATTCAAATTTATATGGATTGAATTACTTTGAGTTTTAATTTCATGATTGAGTGTTTATCTCTTTGCTTAATGTCTTTTGGATGCTTGATCACCATTCAAATGTGTGTTGTTCACAATGAGACTGAGAAGTGATTTGTGATTGTGCCTCTTGGGATAAATACCATAGATTAGCAAACGCTAGAGATAGGTTTAGCGATCTATGAAATCTAGATAGAATTCCACAAAGCTTAAAATCCTTTGAACTATTAATCTTCATTTTGTTGGGTGCGGAAGCTTAATAGGGATAAGTAGGGAAATGTAGCATGAGAATGTATGTTTTACAACTTAGGGAATTCGATTTTCAATCAAGGAATTAGAACTTGGATAATAGATTCTTTGATTTGGGTTAGCGTATTTAGGTGAATTCAACACCCTAGCATTTGTTTTAGAATTGTTTAATTAGTTAAGTTGTTGGGTTTTGCATTTGTATTTAGTTTGTTAATCTTCTATCAATCCAATTTATTGTTGCTTCAATTAGGACTTAAACTAGAAAAATCGGTAATTAGTAACACTATCCTCGTGGGACGATACTCACTCATCACTTTATTACTTTTTGCGACTAGTATACTTGCTATTTTTGCATGTTGTATTAAACACGCATCAAGTTTTTGGCGCCGTTGCCGGGGACTGTTTTTAAGTTAACATTAAGTTTTTCCTAGAGTTTAACTAGATTGAAGTTTTACTTTTATTTTTTTATTTTTGTTAGAGTTGTGATTTCACTTTTCTTCACTTGTGTTCATTCAGTTTATGCGAAGAGCAAGACGTCAACCAGTGGTTCCTGTTGACCTTGAGCTTGAGAGGACTGTACGAAGACTAAACAGAGAGAGAAGAGGAAAGAGATACACTTACGCAGAAACGGAAGAAGTTGTAGTTGAAATGGTGAACCCAGAAAATAGGACACTGAGGGAATTTTCAGTTCCCACAGTGAATGGAAGTGGGTCAAGTATTACGAGACCTACAGTACAAGCTAACAACTTCGAGATCAAGCCGGCAATCATCCAGATGATCCAGCATTCGGTAAGATTCAACGGAGATTTGAAGGAGGATCCGAATCAATACATTGCAAATTTCCTGGAAATTTGCGACACCTTCAAGTCGAATGGAGTGTCGGATGATGCTATTAGGCTGCGTTTATTCCCATTCTCATTGGGAGATAAAGCAAAGGGGTGGTTAATGGCATTACCACCGGGAACGATTACAACATGGAATGATCTGGCACAAAAATTCTTGACCAAGTTCTTTCCTCCAGCGAAGTCAGCAAAGTTGAGAAATGATATCACATCGTTTCTACAAGATGATGCCGAGTCGTTGTATGAGGCTTGGGAGAGATATAAGGAATTGATGAGGAAGTGCCCACATCATGGTTTGCCTGTTTGGCTTCAAGTCCAAACATTTTATAATGGTTTGATGGGTAACGTGCAAACCATGGTGGATGCAGCGTCAGGAGGAGCTTTGCAGAATAAGACTCCTGAAGAAGCTTATGAGTTACTTGAGGTGTTGGCAAGCAACAACTATCAAAGACCGAATGAGAGAGTAACTACGAGGAAATCTTGGTCTTCATGAAGTAGATGCTTTCCACACCATCTCGGCCCAACTCACGCCCTCCAAAAACAAAAGCTTGGGAACTATGCAGTAAATTCGTACAAGCACCTCAATTAACATGTGATTTTTGTGCAGGAAACCATGTGAGCGAGTGCCAAGTCGAAACACATTTGCACCGTCATCATCAACGAGCAAGTAAATTACTTGGCAGAAATCAAAGACAAAGAACAATCCGTTCTCCAACACATACAACCCTGGGGTGGAGACATCATCCAAATCGCTGGGAAATCAAAACCAACAGGGTAATCAATGGAACCAAAGGCAAAGTCCAAATAACCCACCAGGGGTGACCAATCAACCGGGTGATCCAAGAGTGTCGAAGTTGGAGGATTTGTTCGGTAAATTTATGCAAGAGTCTACGGGGTGGGTTCATGAATGAGACGAGGACAAACTTTAGAAACCAAGGGGCGTCCCATTCGAAATCTTGAGGTACGATGGGCCAATTGGCCGAGAAGTGAATGATAGACCACAGGGTTCTCTACCAAGCAACACAGTGACCAACCCACGTGAACAAGCAAATGCAATCATTTTGAGAAGTGGGGACTTTTGGAAGAAGTAGGCCAGCCTACGAAAGAAGGAGAGCAACCCGGAAAGGAAGAGTATGAAGAAAGAATGGATGAAGAGATTATTTGTGAAGAGAATTCAGGTGCTTTAGGGGAAGAGAACAAGAAAGAGGATGAAAGGCAAAAGAAGAAGGAGAAATTGCCATTCCCGAGATACCACCAGAATTAGCTCATCACACTCCACCCGTACCTTTTCCTCCAGAGATTGAAGAAGAAGAATCAGGATAAGCAATTTTCGAAATTCATTGAAATCTTTAAAAAATTGCATATTAACATTCCTTTTGCAGATGCAATACAGCAAATGCCGAGTTATGCGAAGTTCCTGAAGGAGATACTTTCGAACAAGAGGAAGTTAGAAGATGAGGAAACGGTGATGCTAACGGAAGAGTGCAGTGCAATCCTCCAGAAGAAACTACCCCCGAAGCTCAAAGATCCAGGGGAGTTTTACTATTCCTTGTATTATAGGGGATATTACTTTTGATCGTGTGCTTTGTGATTTAGGAGCTAGTATAAATTTGATGCCTTTTTCTGTTTTCGGAGGTTAGGGATTGGTGAAGTGAAGCCAACCGACAATGTCGTTGCAACTAGCGGATCGGTCGATAAAGCACCCGAGGGGGATAGTTGAAGATGTTTTAGTGAAGGTGGGGAAAATAATTTTTCCAGCGGACTTTGTAGTGCTGGACATGGAAGAGGATAAGGAGATTCCTCTCATTTTGGGCCGACCATTCTTGGCCACGGGGAGAGCGCTGATTGACGTGCAGGAAGGGAAGTTGCTGTTAAGGGTTCAGGATGAAACAGTAACTTTTAATGTGTTTGATGCGATGAAGTTTCCGTTGGAAGCGGATTCATGTTTTAGTGTGGATGTGGTGGATGATCTTGTTATGGAGTCCATAGAAGAAAATATCCCTGAATTGCCTCTAGAAGCATGTATAGCAAAATCGAAAACAGTAGAGGTTGAAGTCTCAGCAAGGAATGATTGTGCTAGAATGTTAGAAGCACTCCAACCAATTGAGGAGAGTCAAGATGCGGAATTTGAGGAATTTGACTTTGACAAAGAAAAGGCAAAGGAAGATAATAAAGAAGCCCCACGGCTTGAACTGAAACCTTTACCGCCTCACCTCAAATATGTCTATCTTGGAGATTCAAATACTTTTCCGGTGATTATTAGTGCAGATTTGAGTGCCTTAGAGGAAGAGAAGTTGATTAGAGTGTTGAGGGAACATAGATTGGCAATTGGTTGGACCATCACGGACATTAGAGGTATCTCACCCTCATTTTGCATGCATAAGATTCTCATGGAAGATGACTTTAAACCGAGGGTACAACCACAACGGAGATTGAATCCTTCAATGAAGGAAGTGGTGAGAAAGGAAGTGGTGAAACTCTTAGATGCGGGAATAATCTATCCGATTTCCGATAGTCCATGGGTGAGCCCGGTACAAGTTGTTCCAAAGAAAGGAGGAATTACCGTTGTGAAGAATGAAAGTAATGAGCTGATTCCAACAAGGACGGTAACGGGTTGGAGAGTGTGCATTGATTACCGTAAACTGAACGAAGCAACAAGGAAGGATCATTTTCCATTGCCCTTCATCGATCAAATGTTGGAGAGGTTGGCAGGACATGCATATTATTGTTTCCTGGATGGCTATTCAGGATATAACCAAATTGCCATCGCTCGGAGGATCAAGAGAAAACGACCTTCACTTGCCCCTACGGCACCTTTGCCTACCGAAGAATGCCATTTGGATTATGCAATGCACCAGCAACTTTCCAAAGATGCATGATGTCAATCTTTGGAGACATGGTGGAAAGATTCATAGAAGTCTTCATGGACGACTTCTCAGTTTTTGGGTCATCATTTGACAATTGTCTAACAAATTTGTCTTTTGTTTTGCAGCGATGCAAGGAAACGAATTTGGTGCTGAATTGGGAGAAATGTCACTTCATGGTCCAAGAGGGAATTGTGCTCGGGCATAGAATTTCCAAGGATGGGATTGAAGTTGATCGGGCGAAGACAGAAGTTATTGAGAAGCTACCACTGCCATCAAATGTCAAAGCAGTCAAGCTTTTTGGGGCATGCGGGGGTTTTATAGACGCTTCATAAAGGATTTTTCTAAGATCTCTAAACCCCTGTGCAATCTTTTAAATAAAGATGTTGTTTTTGTTTTTGATGATGATTGCATGCATGCTTTCCTAACTTTAAAGAAATTGCTAGTTTCTGCACCTATTATAGCAGTCCCTGATTGGGGACTACCATTTGAACTAATGTGTGATGCTAGTGATTTTGCTTTAGGGGGTAGTACTAGGGCAGAGAAAAAATAAAGTGTTGCATGTAATTCAGTATGCTAGCAAGACACTTGTCGATGCACAACTGAATTACACCACCACTGAAAAAGAACTGTTGGCTGTGGTGTTTGCTTTTGACAAATTTCGTTCTTATCTTTTAGGTGCGAAGGTAATCGTTTACACAGACCATTCAGCACTCAGACACCTTTTGGCGAAGCAAGAAGCAAAACCTCGGTTGATAAGATGGATTCTACTACTTCAAGAGTTTGAGTTGGAAATTCGAGATAAAAAGGGTTCGGAAAATGTAGTAGCTGATCATTTGTCAAGAATTGAGAGACCAACCAAGGGGGATGAGGTGGAAATGCCAATTTCAGAAACATTTCCGGATGAGAAATTGATGAGAGTGGATGAAGCACCATGGTATGCGGACTTTGCAAATTATCTATCATCAAGGGTGCTCCCAAGTGGTATGACATTTCAACAGAAGAGAAAATTTTTCTCGGATTTAAAATACTATTTTTGGGAAGAGCCATTCTGTACAGACACTGTACTGACCAAATGATACGGAGATGTGTCCCGGAGGAAGAAATGGAGAGCATTCTAAGACATTGTCATGAGAGGGAAGTGGGTGGTCATTTCGGAGGAGCTAGAACAGCAGCGAAGGTGCTACAATCTGGGTTTTATTGGCCAACCCTCTTTAAGGATTCCTTCCGGATGATCCAGGAGTGTGACCAATGTCAACGGATGGGGAGTATTTCGAAAAGAGATGAGATGCCGTTGAATAACATCCTGGTGGTTGAAATTTTTGACGTTTGGGGGATTGATTTCATGGGTCCTTTCCCAAGTTCCTATGGGAACATGTTTATATTGGTGGCTGTGGACTATGTGTCGAAATGGGTTGAGGCAGTTGCATTGCCAACTAATGATGCTAGGGTGGTGATTAATTTTGTGAGGAAGAACATTTTCTCACGGTTTGGAGTACCACGAGCAATTATTAGTGATGGAGGAACGCATTTTTGCAATAGGCAAATGGATGCATTGCTGAGTAAATATGGAGTGACACATAGAGTGGCAACACCCTATCATCCACAAACGAGCGGGCAAGTAGAATTATCAAATAGAGAACTGAAAGGGATTTTAGAAAGAAAAGATCCAATGCCTCGAGGAAGGATTGGTCACGGAAGCTGGACGATGCTTTATGGGCTTATCGCACTGCATTCAAAACACCAATTGGTATGTCTCCGTTTAGATTGGTGTATGGGAAAGCATGTCACTTGCCGGTGGAACTTGAACACAAGGCATATTGGGCCGTCAAGCAGTTGAACATGGACTTAAAAGTCGCGGGAGAAGAGAGAATGCTGACTTTGAACGAGCTTGATGAGCTTCGTCTGGAAGCATATGAAAATGCCCGGAATTATAAAGAGAAAACAAAAAGGTGGCACGACAAGCATATCCGGGTCAAGGCTTTTGAAGTTGGGCAGAAAGTGTTGTTATTCAACTCTAGACTTAGGCTTTTTCCCTGGAAAACTTAAGTCTAGATGGTCCGGACCGTTCACTATAACGAGGATACATGCATCCGGAGCAGTGGAAGTCACACATGAGGAAAAGGGCACTTTCACGGTTAATGGACAGAGGCTGAAGCCATACGTTGAAGGGGTGATGAGTTGCAAGTTCATCCCAATCCGGCTGGACATCCCAACCTAAAGGATGGAAAGAGTCAAGCTTCCGACTATAAACAAGCGCTTCTTGGGAGGCAACCCAAGTGTTTTTAACTCTTTGATTTTAATGTTTGTTATTTGAATTCTTCTTATTCCATTTTGAGTTTGTAAAAAAATTTGATGATTTGTTGTTTTCAAGTGTTTCAGGTGAAGTTTAGAGCAAAGGAAAGTATCAAAAATTTCAGATTTCGACTTCGCCCGTGAAGAAAATTTTTCTTGCGGCGAAGATGCATGAAGAAAACAGCTGCTCTCGGGAAGATTTCGCCCCGGCGAAGTAAATGTTTTCGCCGCGGCGAAGAAAAGAAAAATTTTTTTGGAAATTGGCTAAGGCATTTCGCCGCGGCGAAGTTAGCCTGGTGCTCTCGGGAATGTTTCGCCCCGGCGAAGATATTTTCTTCGCCGCGGCGAAACCTGGGAAAATTCTAGGGTTCATGCGTGATGAACTTCGCCGCGGCGAAGCTCCTTTTCTATAAATACCAACTTTTCTTTCTTCATTTTTCACGCCGCCTTCCATTGTGAGTTGAGAGAAAATTTTCAATCCTCCAATCTTTCACTTCTATTTTACTTTTCCAACCAAAATAATCACTCCACATCATTCCTAAACACCAAATCAACCCATTTCAACAACAATTTTCACAAAAATTTCACAAAAATTTTTGGATCAAAAATTTGGGGTTTTTTTGTTTGGATCGTTTCTAAGTCAATTGGTGGTGCAAACGACTTCATTTTGGTAAGAATTCGAAAACCCAAAGCTTTATTTTGGAAAATTTTTAGTCTATATTCGTAGATCTAGAAATTATGTGAATTTTTTTATATGAGATATTTTTGGGTTGTTGAGTTGTGATGTGCTTCATGTTGAGAAGTTTATATGCAAATTCATTGTTAGAAGTGTAGTTATTGATTATTTGGAGTGTTTGTGTTGAATTGAAAAAATCGTAGTTGGGGGTGAAGTTGCGAATTTTAGAAGTGTGGATTGTGTTGAAATTGTGATGTGGAATCTATTCTAAGGGTATATTGGCTGGAAACCAGAACCCGCCTTAAAAGCTGCACTGCGTGCTTGGCAACCTCTGGTATAACAACGCCGCGTACACCTTAAAAATAGAAAAATCGTAGTTTGGGGGTCGAATTGAAAATCTTTGGAAGTGTGAATTATTTTTGCAGGTTGAACAGGGCTATGCTTTTATAGGGGTAATTCATTGGTGTTAACATTTTGGATTGAATTTCAGTAAATCAATGGCTCCGAAAATTAAGCATACAGGCAAGGGGAAGAACGTGGACAAACGTTTTGTAAATGAGGTCGCCCGTAAACGTTATGAGGACGTGATCAAAGAAAAGGATAAGGGTTTCATCCTCGCGTGGATTGACAAAGACCACAACTGTGGAACTGGAGTAGGGGTAGAAATTGGAACATGTTCATGAGTGCTCCTCATGTGCGGGGTGTAGAACCGTTGGTAAGAGAATTCTATGCCAACTTCCCGAGAGTCAGGATGGGATTGTGTTTGTGCGAGGGGAGGATGTGCCATTCTCAGCGATAGAAATCAACAAATTCTTTAACTTGCCCGACTATCTCATTGGAGCTGATGAGTATGCGACGCTCAAAAGATCAGGCTATAACCATGATATTATCTTGCCGGTCATAGCAAAACCGGGACAGCATGGGAAGTGTCTAAGAAAAGGAAAAAGACACTCAAAGGAACGCATTGACACCGGTGGGCTCAGGTTGTGGCAGATTTCTTTGTATGTGCTAAACTGATGCCGGAGACGCACTACAGCACAGTGACTCATGAGAAGGCGGAATTGCTTTACTCTATAGCCACAGGGAAAAAGTATGGATGTGGGAGACATCATTTATAACAGTGTTCGGATTGCACGTGAAAAGGGGCGATCTTATTCTTGCTTTCCCGCATCTTATCACAAACCATGTGTCTAAAAGCCGAGTCAAGGTTACAGATGATGAGCCGCGTATTAATCCAGCTCCGACTCTAGATGCCGACTATTTCAAGAAACACCTTGACCGAACAGAAGCTGCCCAACCAAGAGCGGGGGCAAAGAGGCAGAGAACAAGCATGGCCACATCATCCAGCTCCACAGGGTCACAGAAAGAGATGCTGCAAGAAATGATGAATATGATGAAATACATGAAGAGAAGACAGGATTGGATGATGGAGCGGACACAGAGCATGCATGAATTGCTAACAGATAGCTTCAAGGAACTTGAATGTTGACACGTCCGCGTATCATTGGGTTGATGGAACTCAGATGATTGGCCGGAATCAGAGGAAGAAGAGGAATCAGAGGAAGAGGAGGAAGAACAAGACTGAACCCGGGCACTTGTTTGTGTTTGGTTTAATTGCTTTGATTTAATTTTCTTGTCCAGTTGAAATTAAACTCATTTTATTTTGGTTTTGGATTTTGTTATTTTGTCATTTGTTTAGTTAATTTTTTTTAGTAGTGTTAAAAGGGCGATACAGGTTGTAATACTTTCAATATAGTTGTGAATTCGTTCTAACATAAGAAACACCACAGTTTATTGTTTTGACAGATTGTGGACGATGAAAAGTCCAAAGAACGGGTGAACATTGTGGAACGACGATTCATGATTTAACCAGGGAGCATTCTCATACCTTTTTATTGTTCATTTGTTTTTCCTTTGTTGTTTGTCTCTATTCCTAACTTGTACATAAATGAACATTGGGGACAATGTTATTTTTAGTTTGGGGGTAGGGAATTGATTGTTTTTTAGTTTAAGGGTATCTTGGCTGGAAACCAGTAACTGCCTTAAAAACTGCCTAGCAGTAATTGGCGACCTCGGGTTTAACAACGCCGCGTACACCTTAAAGTTTCGAAAAAAAAAAATAATAATAATAATAATAATAACGTATTTCTGGGTTGCATTTTGCTTTCAGTTGTTTTGTTTTGCCGATGATGAGTTGTATAAATCAATGATGAGAATAAGATTGTTGAATTTTTATTGTTGGGAAATGTTAAGCATTACTTCAAGTGTACGTTATTGGCTGAATTTTGATTGAGGTTTTTTGAGTGGTTCAACCACGATTTTCATTTGTTTCAGCATGCTTAGATTCATTTTATGCGATTAGGCAAAGTCTTGATAATGTTGGTGGATTCTAGAACCTAGTTGAGAAATGCTTGAGGCGAAATTCTAGGATTAGACATGGTTGAGGAGATGATTTAGGCAATCTTTGGAACGTTTGAGCCTTTCTAGCCAACCCATGATTGAAACTGTCACTAGTCACCCATTTGAGCCATTGGAACTTTGCTTTGTTTTTCTTAGAAAACTACTGAATTGTAAATTCCTTTACCCGAAACACTTTACCATACCTTTAGGAGAATTCGGTCTTAGTGCAAAACCGAGAACGAACGAATGTACATTTGAGTAAAAGATTAGTGTGGGGGTTAAGAGAAGAAAAATGAAGAAGAGACCAAAAAGAATGATGTGGGAGTTGGGATAAAAGAGTAAAAACAAAGGAGGTAGTTACCTCAATTATGTTCTAGTGTTGTGTTTGAAAAAAAAAAAAAAAAAAAAATATGTCGAACACAATGCTGCCTAGTTTAAGGGTATATCGGCTGGAAACCAGAACCCGCCTTAAAAACTGCCTGGCAGAACTTGGCAACCTCTGGTATAACAACGCCACGTACACCTTAAACGAGTCTCCCCTGCGATTATGGTATCCAAAAGTTAAGAATACGCGTATGAAGACTGTGAATGAGTAGACATGTCGAGTGGTGTTGAGAAAGTGTGGGTTTCGATGTAATTTGAGTTTTGCTTTAGGACAACCGAGTTCTCTTACTTTGTTTCCTATCCTTTTGTTGGAGCCCATGACCCGAACCTAAAGTTACAAGCCTTTTAAGACCTGTTGATTCTCATCTATGTGTAGTCCTCATTAGTGGAGAGTAGTTCGATATTTAGGCTTATGGAATCTGCTACCATTTGATAAACTTTACAATTTTTGCATAAAATAATCCGGGAAGTTGGAAGGTGGATTGAAGTGGGGATTACCTACTTGGTGGACCAATTGAGGAAAACAGCCGATGTAGCCTATAACTTCTTGGAATGTCAACATTTCCTGATGATAAACTTTCAACAATTTGTGAGACATGTGCAATTTCTAGGCAATTCATTTTAGCATTTGAATTCGTTGTATTTTGGTTTTTCAGTTTGTTTGCATGTTTTCATATTTTTTGTTTTGTTTTTTGTCTTTGTTTTCGTTATTGTTGTACTGTATGCTCGGGGACGAGCATCGCTTTAGTTTGGGGGTAGTTGATAATCCGTAAATTATACAGTTTTTATTTAATCTTTTTGTCGGATTTCAGGTACTTTTCTAGTGCATTTTTACCTGAATTGGTGCGTAATTCTCTACTTTTCGTGTTTCAGTTAAAATGGACTCTTTTTAGTGAATAAAGACAAAATTTGACAAGTTTTGACTCGTAATTGAAGGATTTCGAAGTTAGGAGAGTTCCGGAGTAGGGACGGTTGCACGATGAAGTTCGTTTCCAAGGTGGAGAGTCGAAAATCGAAGAATCGGACGAAGAGGCAAGCAGTGGCGCTTCAGAAATTTCAGAACTCTTGAAGAAGCTTCGCCCCGGCGAAGAAATTGTCTTCGCCGCGGCGAAGTTGGGCAGTCGAATGTGGATCTTTCATTCTTCGCCGCGGCGAAGAATTCTTCTTCGCCGCGGCGACAGTTAAAATTTTCAGTTTTGTAAACGCACAGTTTCGTGTGTGCGTGTTTTTGACTGGGTTTTTAGGACTAGGTATAAAAGAAAAACTTGAACTTTTGAGAAAGGGTCCCGAGCTGTTAGGTTAGCCGTCTTTGCATTTCCTAGAGAGAAAAAGCTGGATTTTTCGGATTGTTAGAGAAGAAGTTCAGATTTTGACTGGAATAATTATCTTTTGGGGAGTTTTCTATTCTTTCATCTTAGTTTCATTATGTTTATTCTGTTTACTTGTATTTTCCGTTTTTATTCTGTTAAATTAGCTATGAACTAATCTTCTATGGGTTAGGGTTTTGATTGAAGTTTGGATTTGAAATGGGTTGAGTTTATGTTTATGCTATTTTCATATGAATAAGCTGCGGTTGTGTATTACTCTGAAATTAAGTGTTGTATGTGATGAACATGATGAGATTGAGAAATAATTCATGTTAAGCTTCATGGGTAATAACCATTATAGTATTGGATGCTAGAGATAGATTCAAGAACTAATGAAATCAATTTAGGATTCTTGTGCTTCATGATTTAGAGTTATTAACCTTCAAATTGTTGGGTGCGGAATGTTAATAAGGATAAATAGGAAAACATAGCCCGAGAGGGTATGTTATCATAGTAGTGAACCCGATTTACAACCATTGCATGTAAATGTGAAAATAGTGTAACTTTTAGGTATAACCCATAAATAATCCAAACGAAGTCAAAACCCTACCCGTTTTAATTAAATTGAATTTCTGAATTCCATTTCCTTTTCGTTTTAAGAATTTATTACTTGCTAGATTTTAGTTTTGTTTTTCTTTCAATTACAAATTGCTCCCACAAATCCAAGATTTTCGATTACTTCAACTTGTTAACACCATAGGAGACTTAGTGCTTTGCTACCAGTCCTCGTGGGAACGATATCCTACCCATCACTCTATTACTTGAGCGACTAGTGCACTTGCTAGTTTTGCATGTTGTAAGAAATACGCATCAAGTTTTTGGCGCCGTTGACGGGGATAGTTGATTATTAATATTGATAGTATCTAGTGTAGTGCTAAATTGAAGCTTTTATTTCATTTTTGTAATTAATTGTAAATATTGTATAGTCTTAAGTATGAGAATTGACATTACCTCTTTCGTGCAAGGCAATGATGAATCACTATATGAAGCTTGGGAGAGGTACACGGAGTTGTTAAGGAATTGTCCACATAATGGTCTACCGTTTTGGAGACAAGTCCAAACATTTTACAATGGGTTGCTACCAAATATTCAAATGATGGTAGATGTGGTAGCAGGCGGAGCCTTAAATAACAAGACCCCAGAAGATGCTTATGAATTGCTTGAGTTGATGGCCAACAATAACTACCAAAGACCTAATGAGAGAGCAATGCCGAAGAGAACAATGGGTCTACATGAAGTTGACGCGTTCGACACATTATCTGCACAAATTGCAGCATGTCAAAGCCAATTGGGAGGTATGAATGTAAATTCTATTCACTCACCTTTTATAACTTGTGAATTTTGTGCAGGAAACCATGGGAGTGTGGAATGCCAAGATGGAAACCAGTTATTCTTCTTAACAACCGAGCAAGTGAATTACATGGTTAGTTCACAAAGGCTACAAGTTGACTCCTTCTCTGATGCTTACAATCTTGGTTGGGGGAATCACCCAAATTTGTCCTGGAGCGATCAAAGTAGTCAATCAAATCAAAGGACAATGCTAAACCATCAACCAGGTGAATCATCAACCATGTGAGCAAAGAGTGTCAAAATTGGAAGATATATTCAAGACTTCATGCAAGAAACCACAAGTTTTATGAATGAGACACGCTCAAACTTCAGAAATCAAGGAGTGTCCGTTCAAAATTTGGAGGTTCAAGTGGGGCAATTGGTTGAACAAGCGAGAGAGATCTCAAGGTTCTTTGCCGAGCACAACGGTCACAAATCTGAAGAACAATTAAATGTCATACCATTGAGGAGAGGAATAGTGTTGGAGCAACCTCACAATGAAGAAAAGTTGGAAGAACTTGAAGACAAGACCAATGAAGAGGAAACTCTCAAAGCGGAAAGGTGTGCAAAATACTTAGGGGAATTTCAACCAAGCAACTCACCTCACAAGGAACAATTTGAGGAATTTGGTGTAAATGCGCACAAGTCAAAATTGGTGTTGGAAGAGACTCCAAACATTGGACTCAACCAATCACCATCTCATCTCAAGTACGCATATACGAATTTGAAGTTCCGAAAAGATGCTTATGAGAATGTCCGAAATCCAAAGGAAAGATCAAGAGGTGGCAATGGGAAGTGAAGCACCCCACAAGGATCCGGATTGACGAAGGACCATGGGAAAGTCGAGCTTTCAACTATAAACAAGCGCTTCTTGGGAGGCAACCCAAGTCTTTTCAATTGTTTTTCATTTCATTCTTGTTTGAATTTATTTTAGTTTTCTTATGATTTTGAATTAGTTTTAATTTATGTGTTTTTGGGTGTTTGGTGAAGTTTGAAGCTAAGGAAAAGGAAAGAAAAACTCCAGGCTTCGCCGGGCGAAGATTGTTCTTCGGCGAAGTGCCTCAAGAATGCTATAGCTCCTGTAATTTTTCGCGCGGACGACCGGGTTTGAATTTAGGGTTTTATCATGAAGAACTTCGCCGCGGCGAAGTCTGTTTCCTTTTAATAGTCGTGTGACCTTTCATTTTTGCGAAAATTTTCCTGAAGCACTTTTCTTTTTAGTTTTTGTTTTTATTTCTTTATGTTTTGTAAGTAGGAATTGATGTTGATTTCCTGGTTTTTGGCTCTTTATTTGTTTTTGTTTAGATTTTAGGTTTAGTTCAATAAGGTTGAGATTAGGATGTAATTCTTTCATATTGATCGGTGAGGGCATCTAACACATTTGGCACCATAGACTTTCATTTGTTTGATGATGATGATGATGAGGAAGCCAAGGAATGGATGCCGATGTTGCACAAAAAATCAGCCTTTACGGATTAGTCAGGGGAGTATCTCGTAACCTTTACTTTTGTTTTTCTATTCCTTGGATGTGCATGATGTGACATTGGGGACAATGTCATTTTAAGTTTGGGGGTAGGAAATAGACATAAAGCTTGGTTTAAGGGTATACTGCTGGAAACCGAACCCTGCCTTAAAACCGCCTAGCACTTGGCAACCTCTCGGTATAACAACACCACGTACACTTTAAACGGAAAAAAAAAAAAAAAAAAACTTTAGTTATTTTATTTAGTTTGATTGTTTTTGCCGATGATGAATTGCATAAGTCTATGATGAAACTTGAATTGTTGGGATATTATTCTTGGAAAATGTTGAGCATTGCTTCAAGTTTAGGTTTATTGATTGAATTTTGATTGAGGTTTGTTGAGTGGTTCAACCACCATTTTCATTTTTTTCGGCATGCTTAGAAACATTTTATGTGGTTAGTTGAAGTTTGATAATGTTGGTGGACTCTAGAACCTAGTAGAGAAGTGCTTGAGGCGAAATTCTAGGATTAGATATTGTTGAGGAAATGATTTAGGCATTTTTTTTGGAACATTTGAGCCTTTCCAGCCGACCCATAAATGAATCTTTCCCTAGTCACCCATTTGAGCCTTATGAGATTTTCATTGCCTTATTTTCCTTGCAAACCAAAAATTGTCCAATCCCTATACCCTAAACACTTTATCATACCCTTTAGGAGAATTATGGACCTAATGTATGACACAAAAGAGCTTTGACAGGTGTGTGAATAAGTGATGGACCAAAATTTTAAGTTTGGGGGGTTGCAAAAAGGGCACGAAGAAGGGGCAATAGACCTCAATGGTGTTGCAAATAATTGTTATTGTAAATATTTATATTTAAAAAAAAAAAAAAAAAAAAGAAAGAAAGAGAAGAAGAAGAAGAAAAAGAAAGAAAGAAAAAAAAAAGAATTGCTTTAGTTCAATTCAAAGTCAAAAATAAGAAATGCATACGTTTGAGGGTTGTAAAATGGTTGACACTTTGATTGGTGGTTGAGAAAGAAAGTTGAGATTGATGTAGCTCTTAGTGTTTGCATGAGGAAAACCGAGTTCTCTTACTTTGTTTATTCTATCATTTTCCTTGGAGCCCACTCGAGCCTAATGTTACAAGCTTGCAAAGACCTTTTGATCCTTAGCGATGTCTAGTCCACATTAGTGGAGAGTAGTTCGATACTTAGGCTTATGGAGTCTGCCACCATTTGATAAACTTTACATTTCTGCATAAAATAATCCGGGAAGTCGGAATGTGAACTGAAGTGGGGATCACCTACTCGGGGGATCAATAGAGAAAGATAGTCGATGCAACTTATAACTTCTTGGAGTGTTGAACATTTTCTACTAATAATTTTTCAACAACCTTAGAGACTTGTATAAATTCTAGGCAATTCTTGTGTTGAGTTTGAGCCTAATTTTTGTTTGTTCATTTTTAGTTTTGTTGTTTTGTGTTTTTGGTTGTTTGTTGCTTTTCTTCCTTTGAGTTTTTATTCCTTTTTGCTCGAGGACGAGCAAATCTTAAGTTTGGGGGTAGTTGATAAGCGTATTTTATACTATGATTTTGCATTGAATTTTGATAGGATTTAGGATACTTTTCATACAATTTGGGCCATAATTGTTACCTAATTCTATTAATTTGTCTTTGTAGGCCTAAACGATAATTTTTAGCATAAATGACAGTTTTGAGCGTAAATTGTGTAACTTGAGCTTGAAAACTCGGAATGACCTGAATTTAGAAGCTTTGGAAAGCTAAGAATAAGAGCTACAACGTTCATGTTTTGGGTTTTTCCTAATTCTGACTGGACAAAGGTGAAAACTTGGCTTGAAGTCGTGAAAATGACGCTGGGAACTGAAGAAAAACGTCTTTGGACGTGCTTCAGTATTTCTGCCATAACTTGAGCTGTAGATCTCGGATTGTGCTGATTCTTGAACGACCAGAAACATAATTGAAAGGACTACAATTCATATGTTTGACACTTTTCCAGATTCTAACTATATCATGCTCAAATTGGGTCTGTAAGTCTTCGCCGCGGCGAGGAAAAATATTCGCCGCGGCGAAATATGCGTCAGATGCAAAAATAAAACGACGCGTTTTGGCTTGCTAGGGCTTCGTCCTTAAGTGAGAGAGGTATAAATTAGAGCGAAAAGGAAGAGAAAAGGGGCTTGGTTCGTGATTTGGGAGGCAGCTCATGGAAGGAGAAGATTATTGAAGATTTGGGCTTCAAATTAGAGAAGATTTCTCCATCTTTTGCTTGCTTGTCAATGATGAATCTTGATTCAGTTTGTTTTTGTTGTTTTATTTCGTTTTTGAGTATGAACTGAGTTGTTTAGCTAGGGTTTGATGTAATCTTGATACAATGATTCAAATTTATATGGATTGAATTACTTTGAGTTTTAATTTCATGATTGAGTGTTTATCTCTTTGCTTAATGTCTTTTGGATGCTTGATCACCATTCAAATGTGTGTTGTTCACAATGAGACGAGAAGTGATTTGTGATTGTGCCTCTTGGGATAAATACCATAGATTAGCAAACGCTAGAGATAGGTTTAGCGATCTATGAAATCTAGATAGAATTCCACAAAGCTTAAAATCCTTTGAACTATTAATCTTCATTTTGTTGGGTGCGGAAGCTTAATAGGGATAAGTAGGGAAATGTAGCATGAGAATGTATGTTTTACAACTTAGGGAATTCGATTTTCAATCAAGGAATTAGAACTTGGATAATAGATTCTTTGATTTGGGTTAGCGTATTTAGGTGAATTCAACACCCTAGCATTTGTTTTAGAATTGTTTAATTAGTTAAGTTGTTGGGTTTTGCATTTGTATTTAGTTTGTTAATCTTCTATCAATCCAATTTATTGTTGCTTCAATTAGGACTTAAACTAGAAAAATCGGTAATTAGTAACACTATCCTCGTGGGACGATACTCACTCATCACTTTATTACTTTTTGCGACTAGTATACTTGCTATTTTTGCATGTTGTATTAAACACGCATCAATAATTTCACAATCATAATCTTTTACTAGCTCTAACCATCTCCTTTGCCTTATATTCAGCTCCCTTTGGTTGAAGAAGTACTTCAAACTTTTATGATCGGTATAAATATTGCTTTTTGCCCTATACAAGTAATGCCTCCATATTTTTTATGCAAAAACTACAGCTGCCAATTCTAAATCATGCATAAGGTATCTCGTCTCATACTCTTTCAACTGTCGAGAAGCATAAGCTATTACCCTACCCAACTACATCAACACCGCACCAAGTCCATGAAGTAAGGTATCTGTATAAATGTCATAGTCTACGCCCTTCTAAGGTAACACCAGAATAAGGCCTGTGGTTAATCTTCTTTTTAACTCTTGGAAACTCTCTTAACTGTATCCGATCGCATCCAACCATATGAAAGGAGTTCTCTGTTTGGTAAGAGCTATAATCGGCTTAGCCAACTCAGCAAATCCTGCTACAAATCACATGTAACAACTTGCTAGCCCTAAGAAACTTCTAACCTCCTTTACTGTCTTCGGCTTTTGCCACTCGAGGATTGCCTTCACCTAACTAAGATCTATTGATATACCTTCCTTTGAGACGGTATGGCCTAAGAAGATAACTTGATTTAGCCAAAACTCACATTTAGAAAATTTGGCAAATAGCTTCTTATCTCTCAACCGCAGCAGCACAAATCTCAACTTTTTTTCATGCTCCTCTCTTGTCTTAGAATAAACTAGAATGTCATCAATAAACACTACTATAAATAGATCAAGGCAATCATGAAACACCCGGTTCATTAAATCCATAAAGACTGATGGGGCATTGGTTAACTTGAAATGCATCACTATAAACTCATAAGGCCCATATCTAGTCCGAAATACAGTCCTGGCAATATCTTGTTCTGCAACTTTTACTTGATGAAAACCTGAACTTAGATCAATTTTTTAAAAACTGCTACTCCTTTAAGTTGATCAAATAAATCATCTATGCAAGGTAACATGTACTTATTCTTCATTGTCACTTTATTCAACTCTCTGTAGTCTGTATAACATCTTTCTTCTTCACAAATAGGATTAGAGCCCAAGGAGAGTGGCTAGGTCGAATGAAACCCTTGTTTAAGAGTTCTTGAAGCTGCTTCTTCAATTCTTGAAACTCGGCTGGGGCCATACGATAAGGGGCTTTAGAAATTGGTGTTGTCCCTAGTGCCAACTCAATGTTAAAATCGATTTCCTTTTTCGCAGGTAAACCTGGCAAATCATTCAGAATTACAACTGGAAACTCCCTAAATACTGGCACACTTTGAAGCTCTGGTCATGGGACATCACTGCTTTGCACCACATGGGCGATATACCTGGAGCACCCTTTTCTTAACATTTTTCTGGCCTTTACACTACTGATTAATACTAAGCTGATGACCCTCTCCAAAACTGAACTTATGGTCGTCATCAAGATTAAATCTTGCTCTCTTCTTTCGCAAATCAATCTCTACTCTATATCTCCTTAGGAAATCCATGCCCAAAATAACATCAAAGTCAGGCATATCAAATAAAATCAAATCCACGGCCAACACCCTTCCATGGATCACTACGGACTCCTTTGGAAGCATCTCCTGGGTTACCACACTAACACCATCTGGCAATTCTATCTTAATGGGCTAACCTTGTAATGACTCTTTTTCTAGCTAGTATACACGTAAAATAATAGTAAAAACTCATTAAATATATATAAAGAAATAAATAAACTAGTATCAAAGTATGGGCCCATATTTAATTTTCTTTATACATAAAACTTTACATACAAATAAGTCCCAAAATATTAGCTTGACGGTTTTCCCTAACCCTTTCTGCTGCGTGATGATCCAAGTGACCGCATTTCACTTGTTACCTGTAAAAACATTGTAAACAACGGGGTGAGCACTAATTACTCAATAAGTAAACCAGCTATGTTATCCTTTTCTTTCCTTTGCTTAAATTCTGCATTTCTTTCCTTACTTCACATTTCCCCATTCTTCTCTATTCTTTCTCTACTCTTACTCTGTTTTTCTCTCTGTTCTTTCTCTGTTTTTTCTCTTTTCTTTCTTTATTCTAATTTCTCACTACTCAGATAATGGGCATGATATTATGCATAAATAAAATGCAGATGCACAATTGTATAAAAGGTGCATTTTCTTTTCTGTTTTTCATTCTTCTCGGTTCTTATTCTGTGCTTCTTTCTTTTCTTTCTCATTCTTTTCTTTCTTATTCTTTTCTCTTCTTTCTTACTCTTTTCTTATTCTTTTCTTATTCTTATTCCTTTGCCAATCGGACTTGGTTGAGGCATGGATTTGGAACTTTGGTCGTGTGAGTGTATTCTTCTTTCTTGGGCACAACCCTCATCCACATGCACTCTTACAGACTGTACCAATTTTTCTTTCTTCTTCTTAGGCCGCTCACTAAAGGCGGCGTGCATGTGGGGAAAATTCTTCTTATCACTCACGGTTCCCCATTGCAACAACCTTTTCTTCTTTTTATCTTTTTGCGCTTCTTTAAATAAAATTCAGATTTAGAACTTTTTAATATTCTCATTTCTTTCTATTTAATCTTTAACATTCTTTGGTGTTTTTTCATGCTCTTATGAATATGTATGCATGTAGATGGTTTCATGCTTATACTTCTTTCTAAATTCACATGTTTAAATGCAATTATGCAATATGGAATGCAAACATGTCATTCTCTACCATCTACAAACTCATCTCAATATAACACATACTCATACTCAAACAAACACTTCTCTTTAACATTTTATCAAACAACTTAGGTGCATAAAAGAACCCTAATTTAGCTACATGTCTATCTCTTTTCCAAGCCACCAAAAATTGGAAATTAAACCCTCCATATTCAACACCAAATCTGCCCAAAATATACACTCCAATTCTTCCAAATTTCATCCAAACATCCAATACATCAACACACTTCTCATGGGTAATTTATAATCATCATTCAACACCAAATCCATCAACAACTCTACATATAACACATATGTATACATGAAAGAAATTCTCTACACAACATAACTTAAATCATACTTGGGGTAAGATTTACTTACTTTATACAAGAGCAATCCAACACTTTAAAATCATTCTTGGATCCAACTCCCTTTCTCTTAAATCCTATGAACATAAATCATCAAAATTCAACACTTTAAAAATGAAAACTCACTTCTTAGTGCAAGGATCTTACCTAAAGATGCTTAGGATTGAAAATCTACCCAAAAGTACCCAAAATCTATGAATTTCCTTTGAAGAAAAATTGAAGAACTTGAGGGAATATGGAGGTGAAAATGGCGTGCAAATGGTTGAAGAGTGGCTAGGGTTTCACTCTTCAATCTTTGATATAACATAAATATATATATTCCAATTTTGCCCTTGCACTTTCTTTAAAATTCCATCTATGCCCCTTAGTCAATTACCACAATGCCCTCATATTTATTACATTCTCCATGAAATTTTATCTCTTTTCACTCCCCATAATTTCAACTAATTTTGAGTGAAAAGACCATTTTACCCTTAATACAAGTTTAAGGCATTTTCTTCACATTTTCTCAAAATAACTTTAACAAAAATCAACTAAGGGGTATAAAAGCATAAATTAAATTACATACCTCCATGTGGGCATTACAAACCCACTATAATAGTGTTCAAACCTAATCTTTCTATGATCCTATGTGTAATAAATGAATGTGTGGCTCCAGAATCAACTAATGCATAAAAAGGAACTGAATGAAATAGTAACTGACTAGTAACTGCAAACGGGCTCGGCTTCACTCTGCACAACTGTAAATACTCGAGCATTAGTACCTTTGGATATCTGTGCTATGGCTGCAAGAGGGGCTTTGTAGTCTCTCATCGTATGTCTCGACTGTCGGCATCTGTAACACACATTTTGGCCTAAATCTTTGAGGCACTTCTCGGGATGATTTCTCCCACACTTCTGAGATTAGGGAAGCTCAGTAGTCATTCGCCTTTTATTCTATCAATCCTTCTTATTCTTCTTTGGTTGAAGTCTTTTCTTATTTTTCACTTCTCTATTATTGGGGGCATCAACTCTGTCTCTCTATTGAATGGGAGGTGGAACACTGAGTGCTATTGCTGATGAAATTGTTGGAGTTAACTTATTCACAAATATTTCAGCTTGTAAAGCTTGGTCCAAAGCCTCACTGTAACTCTGAGGGGGCTGGGCACTTGCCATCACATCTCAAGCTATATTTGGTTAGCCCATGTACAAACTTATTCATCCTCAAATCGGGTGTGCTCACTATACCTGATGCAAACCTCACCAAGGAATTAAATCTTACGGAGTATTTCTTCACTGAACTGGTCTACTATTGCAAACTAATAAATTCTTGAGTCTTTTCATGAACTTTATCAAATGTCCTGTATTTTGCCTCAAACAATCGTCTGAAATCTCTGTAGGTCATAACGATTACATCATGATCCTCCATCAACTCCCACCATATCTGGGCATCACTCTTAAATAGAAAACTAGCATATCAAATCTTCTCCCATTCTGTCATGGGAAAAAGTGTCGTCGTATACTCCGCGGACCTAATCCATTCTTCTGCTACTATTGGGTCCGTGGTACCTTTGAATTCTGATAGCTAATGCTGACTAGGTAACCTGTAAATAAGCTTAAGATGGCTCTGTACTATCGGGAGTACCGGCGCCTCTCTCTCTCTTCTCCAGTGGTTGGTACAACAATTGGTGTCTTAACTCCCTCCGGCATAGGTCTCCCCTAACTCTCTGCCAATACCTACTGTGTGATACTACAAATCCTTACTTCATCGAGAATAGAGGAGTAGATCCTGACGGGTTAGATGGTTCATCCGTACTCAATGCATTCTTAGTTCCTGATCGAGTCATACGTCTCATCTAAACACATAGTACCAATAGTATTAGTCAACTAAGTTAACTCATCCACTATAAGTAAGGAAAGAAACAACTTACAATGGTCAGCTACAGTACGTCAATCTGGCGGGAGAGGCACACTATCAAATCACTCTAATAAAAGAATCTTACTTTTCCCAAACCATTGCTCTGATACCAAAAAATGTAATATTTCCCTAGCTAGTAATACTTTGGGAGATATAAGGTAAAACTCACTAAATATGTCAAAGAAAACATATATATATAAAAGTATGTAATAAAGGGCCCAAAATGCCAACTTTATATAAAGCTTTACATAAAGTAACTAAGATACATAAATAAGTATAAAATATTCTCGGACAGTGTTGCTAAACTCTTCCGCTAATTGACGTTCCACTCGACCGTATTCATCTAGTACCTGTAAAATAGTGAAGTTAACGAAGTAAGCACTAATTGCTTAGTAAGTAACCCAAACTACACTACTATTCTTCCTCCGTTACTCATATTTTGGCTTCCTTTTCTCACATCAAGCTTTTCCAATACTTTCCATTCTCTTCTAATATTCTAATTTCTTACTTACCGAGGTGCAAGCACAATACTCTCCATTCTCTTCTAATCTTCTATATTTCATCCAAAAACTCCACCAACTCACCACATACAAATAAATCACTTCTCATGGCTATATATTCGCATCATTCAACATCAATTCGACCAATAATTCTCATCATCCAAACACATACAATATGAAAGAAATTACTCTGCAAAATTATTGATCAAATCAAAGCTAGAGTTGGGTTTATTTACCTTAAATTTGAGCAACACTAATACTTTAACCTCCTTTTACTAGAACTTTCTTTCTCTTAAACCCTAAGCATATAAAACCATAAGAATTCAAAACTTTAAAATTTAATCTCACATCTTGGTGCTAGAATCTTACCTATGGATGCTCAGGATTGAAATTCTACCAAAATTAGGCCAAATCCTATGAATTTCCTTTGGAGTTGGTTGAAGAAAATTGGAGAGCACTTGGGTAAGGGTGGCGTGAACTATGGGTGAAGTGTCTAGGGTTTCATCTCTTGAACCCTTAATATTACGTAATAATATTTGTATATTCCCATTTTACCCTTGCACTTTCTAAGAAATTCTATATATGTCTTTTAATCAATTACAATAATGCCCTCATTTATATTATATTCTCCATGTTATTATGCTCCCTTTCACTCCCCACTCTTTCATCTAATTATGAGTGAAATGACCATTTTATCCCTCATAAAGTTTTAAAGGATTTTCTCAATAATCACAGAGAGTTCATTGCCGCAGCGAAATTCTTTCCTTGCCATGGCGATGTCTGAAATTTCTAAAAAACATGAATTTGGCAGTGTGTTTATTGTCACGACGACAATATTCTTTTGTCGCAGCGAGGCATAGAAAAATTTGCTTCATGCTAACTTTCGATCATTCGCCTAGAGTGGGTGTTACAGTGGGGTGTTCTCTCCGCTCTTTTCAATTGTTGGAAGTTGCTCCACCGCAACCTCTTCTTCTCCATTTTTGGAAGACCTACAAACGGCTACTATTTCGAGAGTGGTTGGGTTTTTTTGGGTTTCCTGGTTAATCTCAGACATTGCACTAATAGGGGAATGATTTTTTTTTAGAAAGGGAAGCTTGAGAAAGAGAGAGATGGCAAGAGAAAAAGAGAAGAAATTTCAGTAGATGGCGGAAGGGAAGCGAGAGAGAAAGGGGTGTCAATCGGTGTTTGACAAAAATGCAACAAGGGAGCTGTTCATTAGCTGGCCAAATTTTAAAACCAATTTTTGTTTATTAACTTTAACCCCTAAACTACTAAATCTTAGCATTTAAAACCTTATTGTTGTTTAAATTCAACGTAAGTATGCCACATCAGAAATTCTAACTGAAAAAAATTCAAAAATAATTACATGTCCATATTCTCAATTCCAAACTTGAAAGGGCATAGTGGTTAAGTTCCTCACTTTCTAGGTTCGAAACACCTTGGGGCCTCTTATCATATTTCTGGGTTATCTTGGAACATTGGACTCGTAAGATGTCCAATAGGCCTCAGGGATTAGTTGAAATATGTGCAAGCCGACCCGAACATTCTAGTCATGAAAAAAAAAAAAAAATTTATGAAGTCTTCAATGTGTATCCTCTATTCATGAAATAGAAAATCTAAATATTTGTAAGTTTCTAAGAACACTTTCACTCTCTTTTTATGAGAAAATCTACATTTCAATGGATCACAAACTTGTTAGAAGCCTAAACATATTCACTTTGAAGTCTTAAGAGATTAGTTTACACTTAAGCCTACACGTAATGTTACTCTTTCAGTTTTTAATTTTAAAATAAAAAATCCAAAACTTTCTCAACTCACGATTCATCTTCCAACGCCCTTTTTCAACTTTAATCCCTAAAATTGAATCACTAAATTTTTCCCCGTTAAAAAGTTTTCTCTCTTCTCAGACTCTACAGTGAGGAAATTGATTTTGTCGCTTCCCCAATTTCATCATTGTTGCTGCGTAATCTTGTCCATCACACTAAGCTAAAGCTAAGAGCCAATAGCTAATTTGATATCCACTCTTTTCTTTTTTATTCAATTTTTTATAAAAACTAGAGTACACTGAAGTATAACATGTTAGATTATTGTAGTTAGTCTAGGTGTATTTAGAAAAAAGGCAAAATAAAACTTAAAGAAATAATAGAGAAAAGGATGAAATAAATGAGGCTAATAATGAATAAAAGGAAGCGAAAGTGTAAGGTTGCCTTAACACACATGCTAAGACCACTAACAAACAAAATATTTATTTATTTCAACGTATTTTATGTAAAAGAATAAAAAGTCATAATTTTTAATCTATTGATATTCTAAATATTTTATAGGCTATTAATCTTAGTATGTGCCTTAAAGACACACATTAAGACAACTTAAAAGTGCAAAGTAAAAGTAGTGAAAATTTTACATCTTCAGCATTGCTTAAATATTTTAATGGTAACAATAGAGAAAAAAGACAAATTATTGTAGGAGTTTTACATCTTCAGTGTTGTTGAATGTTTGAGTGATGACAATTTTTTTTTTTTTTAAATTTAATTCAGTAACTGTCGGTATGATTATATCTTTTCTATATGTAGATGAACTTTGTATTGAATGAATGATGATACACCGATCGTACTTACATTTATCATTTTATTATAATTTTAAATAATATTATAAGAGATATAAATTGTCTGATGCTCTTTATAAAAGAAAAAATATATGATCAAACATATCCATCAATTAGTAATTTTGATTAATTGATGGAAATAATTTGCTTAATTCTAATTTAATTACATATTTGGCTTTGCTTGAATTGATTTGTAGTTAGATTTATTAAAAAAAAAAAAAAATTATCGCTTTCGTTATTTGTTTATAAATCATATAATAATCATGAATTTCTCGATTAAATTACATGTTTATGTTGATTTAGCTAATGGATTTTTCAAATGACAATGATGAGGTGTTGAGAAAGGAAGATGATAGAGAACTAAAAGTAGGAACGGAGGTATATATGTTCGGATTCAGAAGCTTATGGTCTATGTAGTACATACCAGGGGTGTTCAAAACTAGATATCCAAACTGGTATGTTGTTTTTTTACCTGATCCAGAAATTCAAATCAAGGTAAAAGATTATCCGAATCCGATCTAGTTTGTGATTGATCCGATATTTTGAGCCGAACCAAATTTTTGATTCAATCTAAACGGATATTCGGTTTGATCCAAATTCGTGGTTTCACCCCTATACATCACCTCCATCACCGTTACCATATCCATCACTATCTCGGCATATGTAAACCCCCCCTCTTCCTGTCAGGTATCCTCTGAATATCCCTCAATGAGAATCCTGGGGATATATATCTAGAGAACGAGTTGTATTTAGAAAAACATGTGTAAGGATACTAATAATAATATCCAAAACATGCATATAAAATGTCACGCAGGATCCGAACTTATAATTCAGAAACTTTAAGAATTTATCCGGAAATTACACAATCAAAACACATTTATAAGGTGGAAGCTTCCAAATGTGCTTTACAAACATTTATCATTTACATTATTTATATCAAGATAAAAACATCAAGATGACAATAAATCATCTCCCCTCACGTGTAGCCCTGCTATCTCTAGCATCCTTCGCTTCTGGTCTACTTACAAAGCAATCAACAATGAAAGGATGAGCACTAATCGCTCAATAAGGAACGATCCATTGAATTCTAAATATGCTATTTGACCCTCATTTAAACACATTTGTTAACACACCACTTATCTTTTACATCTAAGGATATTTTGCTTTTTTTTTTTTTTCGTTTCTATTTCATATGTCTTTCATCATTTTATCCCATGGCTATATAAACATCAATGCATACACATACAAATAAGTATGTAAACATAGTACACACACATTACATGTCATGATATAATATTTAAATATCATCTAACATGAGTATAAATCATCTCATGATGTAAATAACATCATAACTCATGTAGTGCAACTAAATGCATATGAAGCATTTAACGTGTAGCCGATCAGACTTTTCTTAGTGTCTTAAGCACGTCATATCATGTAGCCTCAAATTCATCTAGAGTTCATATCATCAAGAGGCGTGCTTATGCGTTATTTAACATCTAAAGCATATATTCATCTTTCCTCAACCGGTATACGAGGATATGCTTACGCGTTTCCCATCATGTCTATATGCATCTCTAACATCTTATGGCATGTAAATACATATTTTGGTGAGCTTAATACTTTTAATTCATCTAGGGATTATCAATCCATTTACATTACCTCTTGCTCACATACATCATCTTAAAACATGTATTACATTGCATCTTCATGCCATTTCATAACATTAATCATGCATTGACATCATGATCATGTATATCTTTCAAAGATCATCTAACTAATGGGTAAACATTAGTACATGACATAATTAAAATAATACATTAATAATCAATTCATAATCATAAGAATTGATCATGTTAAATCTTAAACTTTAATAACCAGTTTATACTTCAGGCCATTTTCCATCCATTTCTCAAATGAATTGGCTCTTGGCATAAACATAAAAGTTATAGGGCTATGTCCTACTTTCTAATGCTTCAAGAATCATCTCATTTTGATTTTCATAACTCAAGTTATGGTCGAAATACTAAAGTATGTTTAACATAACCCTAAGCTTACTAAATCTGAAATTTTTCATATTAACTATGTCACATCAATTCCTATTGACAATTAACCAACAGGTCAACTTATGGATCAAATAAACCTCCCCTTAATAGCCTTTAACATCATAAAGGAAGTGTAAAATCTCATTCCCATAATCATCCATTATTGTTATAACATTGTAAGCTAATGCAAACAACACTTCTAAAAGCAACCATTCAACACCATGTGGCCTCCAATATTACAAGTTTTGCCACAATCAGCATCCACACTTCATTTTATTTAATCAAACATAAAAACTCATAAAACATAAATAGCAATAATTTCATGTATAATGAATTCAAGGCAATAAGTAGAATAAATGAGTTCAACTACATTTACCATCAACTAATTCTATACCTTAAAGCCCTAATTTAAGGTTTCATAAAAATCTACAAACCCTAGCATAATCCCTAAAGTCATGGGAGGTTATTCCTTATCTTTTTAAAGAATTCCTCCAACAAATCCTTTGCCTTTGTCTTCTTTTACACCTTAATCCTACACAAATAACATTATACCTCAACATCTACTTCAAATCCTCAAATCACATCAAAACTAGGGGTTTTAATCCTTACCTTAAACCCTTCAAATTGAAGATCCAAGGCTCCTATCTTGTTCTTCTTGAAAAATTATGTAAAACTCCTTTTAAACTTAGAGAAAGAAAGCTTGTTTCCTAGAATATTTGAGAGAAAATGGAAGAAATGTTGAAGAAATGCTCTCTCCCTTGGCTCGAACGAATTTCATCTCATTTATAGGAAAATATTTCATTAATTTTCCAAAATTATGCTATTGGCCCAATTATTTTAATTGTATAACTCATAAGTCCTTAATTCTTCATATAAGAGCATTTTGGTCATTTCACACTAGACATAATTATTACTTAATTAATGTCATTAAATGCAATTAAGCCTACTCATCCTTGACTTTTTTAATGCTTATCCATAGGCAAAATGATTATTTTGCCCCTAATGCCTTTTTATGGATAATTGATTCATACCGTTCCAAATGAATCGACTATTTTGCCCTTAGTTCGATTTTATGCTTTTTAACATAAAATTAACATCTAAATGACTATTTTGAGTTAGTAACATACCTTTGACATCTTGGGTATTAGAGCATCCGTTTTCCTAATCACCACCTCCACCATCTTCTCAGCTTCCCTTTTCTGAGTAACCCAAATTCAGCATCTCCATTTTCTCAACAAACAAATGTAAAATCAAGCAAATATGTTTAAACTATAAATAATCAATATATGAGTTTTTTACTCATCCCATCCAAAACTCTTCTATTTTCAATCTTGTAAATGGAGGATAGATGGAACTCATATTCATTCTGAATTTTCTAATCTGTATTTCTCAGAACAAATCTTATCTTTTTTATTTTAAGACAAATGAAAAACAATTTTTCACCATTAGTTTGTGAAAGTTTTAATACTTTACCAAGTATATCAAACTTAAGCAGAATGGTTACTAAGTTGATTTTAGCGTCCATTTATCATAAACATAAAACAATCAAATATGAACCAAAATAAAGAACACCACGTTTTTGCCTACATCCATGGGACCAAGTCCAAAGTGAAGCTAATCCACTATGGTATACTTTTTAGTTTAATTACAAAGCCAAAGATTACGCCTCAGTTGCAAGAACACTCCCTGTTTTGTAATGCTTCAATCTCTACCCTTTGGTCATAAACATGTATTACAATAGAAAGCTCCAAGTACGCAAAACCACAAGGTCAGCCTTAAGCTCCTCTTAAGGTTACAGAAACAAAGACCCATTTCAATTGAACTAGCTTAGCAAGCTTCAAGAATCAGCTACATAACTGACATAGAATGAAAGGACAAATTCTAAGAGTTTTGATAAAGGTATTTGTAAGCCTACCTAAGCAGGCTGATAAAAAACAAATGAAACCTTTAGGATTATTCACAGTACTTTCAAGGAAATAATCAAGTTTAATTGAAATTGCGTTGGAGAAGAGTTCATGTAAAGAAAAACCAACCAATGCAAATGGACAAGTGGCCAACAAGAAAACTTTATGGTTTCAACTTTATGAAAAGCTTATTCCATATTTCTTAGGACCACTGACCATTGTATAACAAATTGACAAGTGTTATAGACCACAAACAATATCTCATACAGAGAATAAAGATAGCTCAATGGTATATTGAAATGCAATATGTGTTTAAATAAAATATCTATTAGATGCGTGTAACCAATCAGACTCTGAGGTGCTTAGACAATATAATAGGAAAAACAACTTAATTGAAGGTGGTCACTTTGAAAAAGAGTCGTCACATTGGAAATTTAAACAAAACGATTGTGCTAAAAACAAATTGAAGGTGTTCATACCACGACTAGTGTTACCATGCTAGAATCATAAGTTGACAAATAACTTACAGTTTGGATGATTTAGAATGGGATCTCTTGCTTTTCAAGCAACCCAAATAAAAAAATTTTGATCTACTTCCCCCTTGCAAATCTCTGGCTTTTCACATAAAAACAATCCTAAAAGGTTATGCAAAAATTTATTTGGGTTTGTTTAGTTTTAAAAACCAATCTGCATCAGATATTTGGTTTTTCGCAGAGCTGAATTGATATCCAATCCAAAAATCCACATTTTTCAATATGGCAATTCGAAAACTGATCTAGATTTTTGAATAACCAGTTTTTAGGGATCGGGAACAAATCGAATTGGTTAATGGATCTAGATCGATTAGCAAGTTTTTGTTTTTTTTTTAACATTCCTAATGCATACACTGTAATGAAGGGTTTTAGTATTTGAAAATCAACCATTCCAAGAAATGCATAAGGTAATATCTGACAATATGAATTTGTGTGTTCAAAAGAAGGGTTTCAATATGGTGAGAATTTATATGAAGTGAAGAAGGAAATTAATCTTGAAAATAATCTAAGTTTAGCCCAATGGTACACACCATGCTTCCCATTTGCCTATAGCCCCTTAGGCATGGGTTCGAGTGGCGTGGGAGGCAAAGAAATCCCTTGGGGGGAGGGGGAGGGGAGAGGGGAGAAGGAGGGGATAATACCTACCATACATAAGGCCATGCGGGCGGGTGGCCAGTAGTTGGAAAGGCCCACTGCGCTTATCTCACATGAGATCCCCTCACTGAAACGTTCCCTGATGAGCAACTCTTTTCCATCCACCAGAAAGAGCCTTGGTATGCTAACATTGTTAATTATCTTGCATGTGGTATAATTAAATCTAATTTGACCTTTCAAGAAAAGAAGAAATTCTTATACACATTTAAGCATTACTTTTGGGATGATCCTTATTCATTTAAAAGTTGTCCAAATCAAATAATAAGGGCATGTGTTCTCAATTCAGAATAGCAGAGCATTCTGAGACATAGCCATGAATCACTTTGTGGAGGACATTTTGGTGGAAAGAAGATGACACTTAAGGTATTACAATCTGGATTTTATTGGCCACCTTTATTTAAAGATGCTTTTACCTTTTAGTAGGATGTGATCAATGCCGAAGGATGGGAAATATTAGCAAGAGAGATGAGATGTCGCTCTCGACATTCATGGTGATTGAGTTGTTTGACGTGTGGGCATTGACTTCATGAGTCCATTTCTTACCTCTTTTGGCTACACTTATATACTTGTGGCTGTTGATTATGTTTCAAAGTGGATTGAGGCGATTGCCACGAAAACCAATGATTGCAAGGTTGTACTTAATTTTCTTAAGGATTTGATTTTTACTCATTATGGTACCCCTAAACTATTATTAGTGGGGTAGTCACTTTTGAAGCAAGTGCTTTGCAATGGAGTTGGAGCATCAGGCATATTGGGCTATTAAGAGATTGAACGTTGCCATAGACAAGACTGGAGAAGAATGGAAATTGCAACTGAATGAGCTCGATGAGTGAAGATCTATAAGGAAAGAACTAAGTTGTACCATGACAAAGCAATAAGGCGGAAAGATTTCCATCCAGGTATGAAAGTGTTGCTTTTTGACTCATGGTTGTGTCCTTTTCTATGGAAATTGAGGTCAAAATGGATAAGGTCATTTGAAGTTTGTAAAGTGTTCCCTCATGCAGTGGTGGAGATAGAAAACTTGAAGACCAGAAACCAATTCAAAATTAATGGACACCAGTTGAAGGCTTAGCTAGACAATTTCTCTCAAAACAAGTAGGTGGTGTTCCTCAAAGACTTAGAGTGACGATCGAGTGTTCCGTCTAGCTAAAGACGTTAAACAAGCACTTTTCGGGAGGCAACCCAAATGTTTTCATTTATTATTTTTCTTTATTTATAGTTCATTTCAGTTTACTGTGTTATTCTCATTAGGATTGTATCACTTTGCTTTTATTTAATTTGTGTGTGTGTGTTTGAATTTTTGTGAAATTTTAACATTTCTTTTATTTTTCCAGAAAATCGACTTCACGCAGTGGCAGAATTGATACAAGCCAGGGCACCATTTCGGCATAAAATGTTAATGATATAAAAGATGCGATTTTTATGTTGTAGTGATATTTTTTGTGCCACAGCATGATTTCGACAATTTGGAATTTGAAAATCTGTGTGAAGATAGGGCTCAAAACTTCATGCCCTAGCGCATTTTCATAATTGTTCTATTGAGCAACGAAAAAACTATATTACATCGTGGAACAAAAAATTGTGTCGCGTAGTAATTCGATTTTTATATAAATCAGCAGCATTTTTCTTTCGTGCTGCAGCAATTTCTCCATTTTCTCTCACTATTGTTCTTAGAATTTTGATTCTTCTTCAATATTTGATCATAATTGTTGTCTGATAATCACACACACATTCTAAGCACTTCTTTGCACTTAATTTTGCAGAGATTACTCATATTGAGTGCAAAAATTCCACCAAAGAGAAGTTAGGGTTGAATTGGAGAAAGTTTGATTTTGGACAACACTCTCCCATCTGAGGCATTTGATTGCGATTCTTGCTCTGGTAAGCATCTTGGATCACTCATTTTTCAATTTATTGGATGTTTGATTTGTGAAATTTTGAGTTTATATTTATCCACCATAACCTCAATATATTTCTCAATGTAGTCAATTATTACAGTACTGATATCCCTAAATAAGACTACGTTAGGCTAGTGTCAAACTACACCAATAGGTACACCAGGCGCTTCAGTGATCTAGAGTCTAAAGATCACATGCACCACCATCCGTTAAAGGATTTATTTCATAGACATTAGGGTTATCATCTATATTGAGGTACGTAACTCATTTATGTTTTAATGCCTTTAGTTTTGCTTATTTCAAGGTGAAAGAGTGATAACTTAGGATTTACATACTTCGCCGTGGCAAAGGAGTTTTGTCGTCACTGCATTGTACGCACTACCCAAATGGAGGTTTTAGAATTGCAGTCTCACTACGGTAAGGAAAGAAGTTCACCGAGGTAATGTATGCTCTAGAATGTTTCGCCGAGGCAAAGAAATAATTTCGTCGGGGCAAAGAATTTGTTGGAATTTTTGAGAAAATTCTAGAAAATTTCCTTAAGGTAAAATGGTCATTCTACCCATAATTAGTTGAAAATGTGGGGAGTGAAAAGTAGTAGAATTTTATGGAGAATGCAATGGAAATAAGGGTATTCTTGTAATTGACTAAAGGGCAAAGATGGAATTTCATAGAAAGTACAAGGGCAAAATGGGAAAGTATAAGTAATAAATGAGATATTAAGGGTTCAAGAATGAAAACCCTATCATTCTCTACCCCTCACACGCCACTTTCATCCCCAAATTCTCTCAATTTCTTCATCAAATTTCCAAGGCAATTTAGAGGATTTTTGGTTGGATATTTTGGTAGATGTTCAATCCTAAGCATCCAAAGGTAAGAATTCTTGCAATAAGATGTGAGATTAATTTTTAAAGTGTTGAATTCTTATAATTTATATGCTTAAGGTTTAAGAAGAAGAGGAAGTCTACCAAGGAGAGAGATTCTAATGTGGAACTACTCAAGTTCAAGGTAAGTAAATCCAACCCTAGTCATGATTTGAGCAAGAATTGTGTAGAGAAATTTTGATATACATTTAAGTACTTGAATGTTGAGAATTGTTAAGGAAATTGATGTTGAGCGTTGGTTAGAACTCCACCATGAGAAGTAGTGTTTAGTATGAGATGACTTGGTGGAAGTTTGAAGAAGTTATGAAAGTGTTGGAATAGAATTTTGAAGTGTGAATTTCCTGGCTAGGTTTGAGGTTGATTGCAGAGAATTGTGCTCCAAATTTTGGTAGCTAGAAAGAGAGAAAAAAAGTGTAGCTAATCTAGTACTTGGTTGTGCATACCACTTGTTTGATGAAATTTCAAAGTGAAGTGCATGTGTGGTTACAATAGTATATTATCTTGGAAGAGTGTGTAGATGACAGAGAAGGTAGAGAATGACATGTCTACATGCCATATTGCATTCATGCATTTAGACATTTGAATTTAAAAGAATAACAAGAAAAGCCCATCTACATGCATACGTGCAAATAAGCACTAAAGAACAAAGAGAAAGAAAGAAAAGTACTAAAGAAAAGAAAAGAAAAGAAATTGAATACTAATGTCTAAAAGAAAGATAAGAGAAAAGAAAGGTTGTTGCGGTGGGGAACCCGTGAGTAACAGGAAGAAGAATATTCCACATGCACGCCGCCTTCAGTATGTAGCCTAAGAATAAGAAAAAGAATTTGTACAGTTTGTAAGAGTGCATGTGGATGAGGACTGTACCGAGAAGAATATACCTGCATGTACACCGCCTTCAGTGAGCGGCCTAAGAATAAGAAGAAGAATTTGTACAGTCCGTAAAAGTGCATATAGATGAGGACTATACTCACTCACACGGCCAGGGTTCCGAATCCATTCATCAACCGAGTCTGATCGGCAAACAAGAAGAAAGAATAGAAAATAAGAAAGCAGAAAGAAAAGAAAGAATAGACAACGAGAAAAGAATAGAAAGAAAGAAAGAATAGAAAGAAGAAAGAAAAGAAAAGAAGAAAAGAAAAGAAAGAAAGAATAGAAAAGAAGAAAGAAAGAATAGAACAGAAGAAAGAAAGAAAATAATAGAAAGAAAAGAAAGGATAGAAAGAAAAGAAAGAAGAGAAATAGAAAGAAAGAAAGAAAACTAGAAAAAAAAGAGAGAAAACAAAAAAACAAGAAAGAAAATGCATCTTTTATGCATTTGTGCACATGCATTATGCCATTTCCATTATTCAGAATTGTTTGAGCTTACATGTTAGTAAGTGAGAAACAAGGATAAAGAAAGAATAGAGAAAGAATAGAGGAAGGATAGAGAAAGAATAGAGGGAGAATAAAGAAAGAATAAAGAAAGAACAGAGAAGTGTAATGTAAGGAAAGAAATTCAGAATATGAGCAATGAAGAGAGAGAAGGGTATCATAGCGAATTTACTTACCAAGTAATTAGTGCTCACTCTGTTGATTTCTCTGTTTTTGCAGGAAATGGGTAAGAAGTAGTCGGATGGAACGTCGAGAGCGGAGGAGAATAGCACTACTGTCCAATGTATTATGAGTTTATGTATGTGATACTTTTGTTATTGTAAAGAAAGATTTTGGGCCCACTATTTTGTACTTAAATACATATATATTTTCTATGAATTATTTAGTGAATTCATATTAGATTTCCCAAAGTATACTAGCTAGAGAGAGTCACTACACTAGTGGGTCAGTTTAGTGAACTTGCAATCACCAAGGACCCACGCGCTGCACTAAGTTGCCACCTAACAACTTTGACATGCAAGATCTATCACTACCTTTTGGTAGGGCTATTCAACACTATAATAGTCTTATTGTATTATCTGTGTCCTAGGTCAAAGTAATACTAAGGCTATAGATGTTCCCAGAATGACCACCATTTGTGCTCATAGAGATCTTACAATCAAGACTTAAAACAGTTGATTCCCTTGTCAAGATTCCACCACTCTAAGGGCATATATTATTACATAGATAAAATACAATTTACACAACATATAAATAATACCTTTATCAAATATTTACACAACATATAAATAATGCCTTTATGGATTTATAATCATGATACATTAGAGTCAATTACAGTAAATTGATTAGCTCTAGGGCACCTATGTTAGGAAACAATCTAACTCAGGGCAATAGGAAACAAAACTTTTAAAGCATAGATCGTTCCCATTAAAACCAAGATCAGGGCACATAGTATACAGTTTATATGTTAAATAAAAAATCTACAGTAATATGAATAATTAGAGTAAAGGTTAGGGTTCATATGCACGTTTTGAGGCTCCTTCGAAATTGTCTTTGAATCTTTTCGCTACCGATCCAAGAATAGGATCGAACCAACGGTGATCCACACGAAGATAACCCGAATAGCTAAAGAGGGATTTGCTAGATCCTTTTTAGCTTCAACAACCAAATCAAGAATCAAAGAAACTTTGATTCAATAAAGCAAGGGTGGTGTAAGACTTGAGAGGGCTCTGATTTTCAATCAAAGAAGAATGATTGAATACTTGTTGTATTTCTCTCTTCTCATATTCACACATCTATAAAAATCACAGAACTTTGCACTTATATAGTGCACATGAAACCTTATTCCAATAAGGAATAGGCTTGGGCTCCAACCCAAACAGCCCTTATATCCAAACACTCCCAATCATGATATTTTATTTTAATTATTATCATTTCCAATTAAACTCCATTAATATATTTATAGAAATATATTAACATTTAATAATAATAATAATCCATTTAAATATATGCGTACATACATTTAAATATAATCTCACTAATTTAATTATAATATCAAATTAAATATAGGCAACAACTTCAGCAAATTTAATTGCACTGTGAGATAACCAAAATACCCTTTCACCCTTAAAGATGAAAATGCCCCTTGCACAAATTGATTCTTAAATTATCTTCTATGTGTGTGACCCGTAGGCTCCTTATCATATCGGTAGTATGTAGTATCACAATTAACATCAATTAATCGTCTCACTACACACAGACCAAGATTGGCCCCTAGCAAGGCATATGGCCACCCAATAGATTCGGATTCAGCGAAGCAGTTACTTGTCAATGATATGATTACCGTGCAATCAAATCATTTCATCGTCTATTTTCTCATCGAGACTGAGTAATAAAAATAGTGTTAACCTCAGTTCTCTCGATGTGTTTGTATTCAGTTACTAGACCAATGACCGTAATAATAAATTAGATTGAGCAACAACTCAATCCCACTATGGCCACAGTTTTAATGTCATTATCATTTACTGAATTGCGCCGTGAGATAAGTTCTCCCATACCCAGGGAGTGATGAATCCTCGTCAATCCACCATAGTCTTGATACACTCCTCGATGCAGCCAATCACTACCGTATTGATATCTCGAATAGAAGTACATTGGGCTAGTG
>CM047749.1:54304532-54449532 GCA_026225825.1 Pistacia integerrima
GACTAGGAAAATAAAGGTTTAAAAGTCCTAAACTAAACTAAGAATTAAGGATAACAAAATCCTAACCCTAAGTGGTGGGGAAAACCTTGAAGATAAATGAGAAGGCGATATAGACAAATCCTTGAACAAATGTGAAGTACCAAGGCTGCTAGCGGGGAAAACAAAAGGTGTCCATTGATCCAAAATTTACAAACTAATCCTTGAAATTTCATATCACTAATTAACAAATACTTAAAGAAAATCATTAAAATGTTACCAAATACACGTTACTTATATGCAAATTATACGAATTGGAAGGCTATGTATATATATTCATAAATTACGTAATAATTAAGGTTACAATCAAGCGAGATCAAATAATTAATTACTGAAAAGTTAATTCTCAACTCTATGTGGAGGCTGAGAAACTTGAGAAAAAAAAAAATATATTTTCAGTGACGACAAAAACACATTTTGCAAAACTAAAACCTCATATCTTTCAACCGCCATATCAACATTGCTTAAAAAATGGAAGGAAAAATAACATAAAACTCAGTTCCATTTTTCTTTCCTTGGTTAGTCAATTTTTACGAGATCAAACAGAATCTTAAAAACTAAAAATGAATTATTCACTTCCAGATTCATCAGTTTCTCCAAGGAATGTAATCTTCTGTCCATTTTGTATACCCCTCTCAACTCGATTCAATACCTTCTTCTCTTGAACAACCTTCTCATCCTTACACTCCCGTGCATCGATCCTTGTCGTTAATAAGTTTCTCAGCCCAATTGATCCATCCTTCTTCACTAAACTCTTCCTAGGTTCCAGTACCCAAAAATAAATCAATTAACAAATCATAATGACAATGCCTGGTTGAATAAAGCTACTATTTTTATATTATAAGCGACCAGGAAGAGGTGCAAGTCCCAACCCTTGTTGGTTGTCAAAATTGATAAATCTATGCCTTTACAAAAATTAAAGACAACCCATCAAAGACCATACAAATCATTATACAAAAAAACTATATACAACCATAAAAAGTAAACAACTTCTTGGCATGATTCTAGCAAAAGGTGAATGTGAAAGGATTAATGTGTGCTATTATTACTAATAAAAAAAATTTAATATAAACAAAGTTTTCTTGAGACCTTTGGAATGCCACTATTTAACTCTTATTAATATTTAGGTGAATGTGAAGGGACTAACATGAATCTATATATCTTTTAATTAGACATTCGGATGCCGAATATGTGCTATTAATACTAATAAATAGCAATTTACATATAAACAAAGTTTTCTTGAGACTTTTGGGATGCCACTATTTAATTTTAATTAATATTTAGGTGAATGTGAAGGGATTAACATGAATTTTCCTACATAGCAATCATATATTGATAGAGCTCCTAAGATCCTATGTGGCATCCTACGTGGATTTTAAATAACGATCAATAAAGAGGGTGAGTTTCAGGATTATATAGATATATAGATTGTAGAAATTGATAATTAAATTTTACTTAATCGGAATTATTATTTGATTTGATCGTTGAGAAAATAAATGGTCATTAGTAAATTATAAATTAATCCCATTCAGTGGGATGACATAAGGCATTTGCGGGTTGGAATTTATATCATATCAATATTAATTTTTTTTTTTTTAATGATTGGAGCGTTTTGACAATTTGTGCACATCTCAACTATTGGTTAGGTATTTTGAAAATTATCGGCCGGAATAAGAGTTCTAGTAGCCACCAAGGTATTAACACTTAGAGACTTGAACTCGGGAAGGGAAGGGAACAAAACTATCGACCAAATTAGGTAGTAATTTATGTGTTGCTAATAAGGGTGACCAGCGGGATTTATCCGATTGTCAACAGGGCCCAAGTGATTAGTTGAGGTGTGAGCAAAGGTGGCTGACACTCAATCACCAAAAAAATAAATAAATAAATTTATGTGCCAGTTCTCTCTTTACAATTTTTGTTATGGATCACAATTCATATCACATGGAATGATTTTAGGTTGCCGGGTATTACATGGTTTGTCCATTTTGAGCAAATTTCGGATTTTTGGCTTGACTTGTTGGGGATAAGTTGATGGGATACGTAATAAAAATCATAAACTTTGTTGAAAATTGATTAAAAAACATTGTTTTTGACATTCCCCGGGGTTATGCAGTCGTACCTATGCAAGCATGTTGATAATGGACAAATATGCATAATTTTAAATATTATGTCTATAAACTTAAAACAAAATAAGTGTGTAAAATGTAAATTTAGTTACAAATAACCCATTCTTTGTTTACCTTAAAAATTTGGGTGTTAGAATTTAGAAATAAGGGTTATGCACGTACCTATGTTAAAGGGCATCTTGATAATTGGACAAATATGTAGAATTTTAAATATTAAGTCTACAAACTTAAAGGCAAAATAAGTGTGTAAAATGTAAATTTATTTACAAATAGTCATTCCTTATGTATGAATGACCATTCATTTAGTTGTTCCTTCATGAAGAAGACGACCATTCCCTTTCATGGAGGAAGCGATCATTCCTTCATTAAAGAAGGGTTGTTTACTTATGAAGGAAAGCATTTGTTTCTTTGGTCTAGTTAAAGTTATTTTGATGTAACAATGCTAACTTTCAGGGTTTGCCACCTAATTAGGTTGTAAAGAAGTTTGTGAGAAAAAGGTTATTGGCGTAGCATTACTCTACCTTATAATGGTTGTATAAACAATCAACTAATCAAAGATGTCACGTCAAAGCTTGGATCTGGTTTACAACTTTATGAATCAAAGCTGCGTCCATTAGAATTATATAGTGGTAAACCAGGAGAAGAAGAAAAACTTTGTAATTTCAATTGTAGATACAGTAAACCAATAGGAAGAAAACAAAATTTATTCATAATTGATTGTACATACAATCATCGGAATAAATTTTATTTAACTTTTCTTGATTGGCCAAGGTTTATACAATCGAAGAAACCAAATATACAATTAATAAATAATAAAAATTGAAAACTAAAAACAAATATTGTATGTTGAAAGAGTAATGCTATGTGCACTAACCAATTTGTACTGATCCAAGTACTAACATTGAAAATTTGAAATTCCCGAGGAAAAAAATTCAAATTTTTCAATGTTAGGTACTGGAATTATTACAAATTGGAGTACACAATATTATTCATGTTGAAAACATGAGCAAATAGCATAAAGAAAACAGAGAAAATGGTAATGTTGTGATATAATATAGCAAATATGGTTTAAAAATAAGATGAAGAGTAAAGATGAACACGTGTCATTACATTAAAGATACAATGAAAGGGAGAGATAGGTTTCAGATAAATCTCATTTTTGGTGAGATTGTATTATTTAAATGTAAAATCCATAAAAAACTAAGCCGGAATTTGAACCACCCTAGATAATCCACAAAGCAGGCGCTTTACTCAAAATGGCCTCCAAAACCTTTCTTCGTTGTTGTTATTCTTCTTCAGAAATAGTTACTGAAACCAAAATCTCATCTTTATTGACAAATTCATGTAAAGTGACTACAACTATACCAAAAGATTCACTACATAAACGTTGAAGGGGTAGCGAAGGCTTGATAAATTCCTTGAAAAGATTGTAAAGAAAGGTACTATCACTCTTGATGAAGCATGCTATTTCTTTTGATTTTAATGGAATCATATGCAACCCAAACCCACGATTTCTTCATTCAACTTTGTTTGCTTGGAGCTCTTGGTTAAGAAATTTTTTTATGAAGATGTTATTTGCTTGTATAAGAGAGTGGTTCAATTGGGTTGTTGCGGTTTGATTACTTTGAATATTTTAATTATTATTTTTGCAATGTGGGTAGAGTATGTGATGGTTTTGTTGTTTTTGGGAGGATTTTGAGGTGGAGTTTTAGCCTAAATGTTGTGACTTTGACTTCTTTGATTAAAGGATTGTGTTTGGAGAATAGGAGTCCAGAGGCTACGAGGTTGTACAAGAAAATGGTGTGTTTGGAGTTATGCCCTAACGTGATTACGTATGTGACTTTGATTAAGGCGGGTTTGTGTCGAGAGAGGAAAGGTAGAGGAAGCTAATGGGTTGATGGGATTGATGATTCAAAGAGGTTTGTAGCCTAATGTGGTGACATTTAATACAATGATAAATGGGCTTTGTAGGGAGAGGAAAATGGAGGAAGCTTATAGTTTGTAACGCCCCACTTGAGGTACGTATTTAAGATTTGTTGTTTTGCTTAAATGTTTATTGATCCAGCTTTAACTGAGCTTGTATGTTGAGTTGGTTTGAGTGTTTGCCTTGAAATTGGTTGGAGATTTGAGGAATTTGGGAGAATTTCAGTCTTCGCCGCGGCGACGTTGGCTTTGAGTAAGGTGGTGTCGACTCTGTATTTTTTTGCCAGGGCGATGAAAGTTTCTTCGCCGCCCTGGCGAAGAGCTTAACAAAATTAAAATTGCCCTTGGCGGCAGGGTCGTTGTCTGTTTCCTCTTTCCTCTTATCTTGAGTTGGTTTTGGTATTTTTGTTTGATTGAGTGTTGTGTTGAATGGTTGCCCACCCTGAAATTGGTTGAAAACAGAGATTTGAAATTTCAGTGGGCTAGTCAGGCCAAGGCGAAGAAGAAGGTCTTCGCCGCGGAGAAGATGGGTTGAACCAAAGGGTGAAACTCTGCGGGTTTAGGGCCGTGCAGGCGGCGGCCCGAATAAAATGTTGATTGAGTTTTAGATATTTTCTTCCCTTTAAGGACAATTTGACCTTTCTACCCTAATTAGCGGGAAAAGTGGGGAAGTGAATTGTAAGGATTTTTTCATAGGGAGGGAATGTGTTGATATGGGGGGTGAGTTTGTAATGAATCAAAGGATATAGATGGAATTCCCAAAGAAGAGTAAAGGGCAATATGGGAATGCTTTGGGATGTATTTCCATTAAAAGGAATTAGAATCAAAGAAATCCCTCATTCTCTTCTTCTCAAACGTGACTTCCCATCCTTACTCCTCTCAACTTCTCTTCTCTTTTGATCAAAGGTTTTCCAAGGGGGTTTTGAAGTAATTTGAGGTAGAAAAGCAACCTAAGGCTTCCTAAGGTAAGGATCTCTACTTAAGTTGTGTGATTTGTGGATTTTAGTTCATTTTGGTTTTGAGAGGTTTTCATTCTTTTTGGTTAAGAGTAGAGAGAATAGCCAAGAAACCAAGTGGAAGAAGGGTTTATTTGGTGAAGTCTCTCCATAGCAAGTAAGTAAAACCCGAACCCAAGATGAGATTTATGAAATTTCTTGATTAGGGTTTTGATAGAAATGATGTATGTGTGTGATATGCATGTATTATAGCATGTATGAAGGATTAAGTAGAGATTTCTATGCTTTGTGAATGTTATTACCTTGCAAATTTGAGAAATGGGTTGTTGGTTTGGCAAGGTAGTTGAGATGGAATTTAAGGGGTATTATGGAACCCTTTTTGGAAGTGTTCTATTTGACAGGTTATTATGACTTTGTGAAGGGGTTTTCCCATTTTGGATGGTTAGGAAAAGTTTTAGATTCATGGCCTATGATAGAGTTTTTATAAGTTTTGCACATGAGTTGTTTGATGAAATGCCTAATAGAGGTTGGAGTATGAGAAATGAACCTTAATTCTTGCATCATTGCATGTTGGCATTTCACAAGGTGCATTAGGTAGAGATGAATCATCCATGTGCATTGTTATATGCATTGAAGAGTGACCTAAGAAGGGTAGAAAACCTTGTGTATTAAGAAGTACCCTATGAAAAGCGAGAGAGCTTAGTGGGTAAAATTACTCTAAGGGGTAGAAAGCATTGAAAAAATGCTACAATAGAATGAGTTAGAAGAGTAGTATAGTTGGGATGATGCTTTGTGATCATCACCCGAACCCGTTATGGGAATCGGATTGATGCTTTGTGAACATCATCCGAATAGCCATAGAGAGTGAGATGGTGCTTGTGTGGAGGCATCCGGCCAAGGCCAAGTACCTCTCGGTAAAGGAATGAGGCCATGATGTTATAAAAGAAGCGAGAATTAGAAAAGGAAAGAATTAAGAGAGTCACACACGGGGCGGGGAGAGGACAGGTTAGAAGTTTTACTTGCAGGGGCATTATTTGTGCTGACCCTGTTATTTCTTGTGGATACGGAGGTTTCTAAGTGATGTTGCGGATTGGAAGGGCGTCGGCGCGCGGAGCAATAAGCTACTTTTTGGGTTCCTATTTTGTCCTTTGAAATGCACTTTTATATGAATTAACTTTTGTGTATAAAGACATGTGGAATGTAATGAAAAAGAAACATTTTGCAAAAGATTTTCCATTGTTAATTGCATGCATTGTACTAGTTTTGGATAGGGTGTTACATTTTTGGTATCGAGCAAAGATTTTTGGGATTTTTTGGGAGGGCAGTGTTACTTATTCTCATCGCCAGCGGCGTCCTCTACAATTGTGTGAGTAATTCTTTTCCCTTCGAATAATTGTTTCTTGAGTTCATTAGTGTGATCATTTTGTAGATGAGGCGTAGTTATCGAAATCGCGGTAAAGGTGTAGGTGAATGAAGGAGGGAACCTTCCTAACCCACGGAATCTCGCCCCCTCCCTTGGATGAAGCTAGAATCCAGAATTATTCAGCAAGTTATGGCTTTGAAACTTCGGGAGAGGTTAACTTATGCCTCCCGTGCGAACCACCCGCCCGATTACGCCGTAGAGAGAGGGCAACGGTACCTCCCGACCTGCCAGCAGTGGAACCGATTTACGGTCTTTCTAGTCGGCATCAACCCTCCGAGTTTAAGGGTACTCACGATCCGGTAGTAGAGGGAGGGTGGCTTGGAGGTCGGATAGGGAGCGAGGCCACGAGGCTTATTCCCATGTCGGAGGGAGAAGATCCAAGGTATGCGAGTTTCTTGTTTCGGGTGATGCGAATTTGGTGAAAATTGATGGAAGAAACTCACGGCCGAGCGGTAATGGACGTGGGAAGAGTTTAGGCAAGAGTTTGAAAGGGTAGTATAGATCAGGAAGGACCAAGTTCATGAGAAGGTCCAAGAATTTATCGATTCTGACAAAGGGACTAAGTGGTTGTGAAAGAGTACTTCCGGTGAAGTTCAATGCCCTTGCAAAGGTTTGCAAAGAATAGTTGCTACTCCGGCCTTGAGAAGGGATAAGTTTGTGCATGGATTGAAGCCGGAGATGGCCCGGGATATTATGACAAGCTCCAAGCCCTCCCTCGCAATTAACCGAGGTGAGGCCTTGGGAAGCGGCAATGAGGCGGAGATTTTTGAGAATAAAATCTTCCCGTAGGCTCCTCGGCAAGGGAGGGAACCGGAAGAAGGAGGCTACCCTCGCTCCTCAGAGGAGAGAAACATGAGGATGCGAAGGGTAAAGAACATGAAGAATCGAGAGAAAGTTTCAGTATAAAGACCGGAGAATAGAAAGGAAGTGGAGGAATAAGCGACCTCGAAAGGCCGGAAGGGTTTCCTCCTTGCCTAAGTGGTGGGAAGAACCACGGGAGGAGTGTACGAAGGATCAGGGAGAGTATGCTATAAGGTGCCCGACAGCAGGGGGCACATGATTGAGGGATTGCAAAGCTCCTCTTCCACCAAGGCCTTTCTTTCGAGTTCGGGAAGATGCTGCAGGTGCCAAAGTTTTTCCCCAACTGTGGCACGGAAGGGAAACGAAGGCGATCCATCGGCCGTTACCGGTCGGGATTATTATTTCCCATGCGGATCTATATGCTTTAAGGTTGATTCGGTGCTTTACCATTCGTTTTATATCTTATGGGATGCTTGAGAGAATTAGGTTTTGAAACCCTACTAGGAGGCGACTCAGCGGCCCATTAAGATAGAACTACCCGATGGGGTTAAGTGTTGTGACTTTCGGAGGGGATTTTGTTAAAGAGGTGTCCTTAGTGATCCGGGGTAGAGAGTTGAGTTGACTTAATAGTCTTTGATATGCCGATTTGATGTGATTAACCGGTATGGACTTCCTAAGGAAGGTATGGGAGGGTAGGGATGGCGTACCCCCGGAAAAAGAAGGCGAGGTTTAACCTCGACGGTGGAGATAAGTTTAGTTTTGGAGAAGGCCATCAATTGAGCATGCTGATTAGGTAATGTAAAGGCCGGGGAAGATGTTGAGAAAGGGGTGTTCGGGAAATATATTGCCCATGTAGTGCAGAGTGGTGGCGGTTCCACCGATTAGGGAACCGAGAAGGGTGCGATAGGTTCGAAGACTTTACGAGATGTGTTTCGAGAAGGATTCTTGGGTTTGCCTCCGAGGAGGAGAGAGGTAGAATTTGAGTATCGAACTAGCACCGGGAAAGGCAAGCACCAATATCTAAAGCCCGCTTATCGAATGGCCCAGTGAGCTCCGAACAAAGAAAGCAACTCCAGGGGAAGGACTGTTAGAAGGTTTTATCCGAAACCAAAGTTCATTCCCGCGGGAGGGCTCCAATCTTGTTGTTTGAAAAGAAGGGATGGATCACTAAGGATGTGCATCGAAATTATAGGGAGTTGAATAAAGTTACTGGTGAAGAATAAAGTACCATACCGGATAGATGACCGGGGGCCTTTTTGATCGTTGAAAGGAAGCGGCGGTGTTCTCAAAAATTGACTTGAGGTCAGGGTACCATCAAGTAAGAGTGGTTTTGAGCAAGATGTGCTAAGGCGCCTTTTCGTACCAGTGCAAAGGGCATTATGAATTTGTAGTAATGCCGTTTGGTTTTTGACCAATGCCCCGGTGATTTTATGGACTTGATGAAGCGGTAGGGGTTTATTTCGAGGTTTACTTGGATCGGAGTTTATTGTTGTCTTCATCGGACGACATTCTGATTTACTCAAAGTCGAAGAAAAGAAGAAGCATGAAAGAAACACTTGGGATTAGTATTGCAACGGTTTGAGAAGAAAAGAAGTTGTGTGCCTAAATTTCCAAGTGTGAGTTTTAGGGCCCCGAACCAAGTGTTATTCTGGGTCATACCGATCTCGGAAGGAGGGATTTCGGTAGATCCAGAGTAAAGTGCAGGCAATCTGGAATGGCCGCAGGCAGTGAAGGAAATCGAGGTTTGCTTAGGCTTAAGCAGGTTACTACGGCGATTTGTATGCGGGGAGGGGTGGCCCGATTGGCCTAAACCGGGTTGGCAAGGCTCTTACCAAGCAGAAAACTCCTTTTGTTTGGTCAAGGCGGCATGTGAAGAAAGCTTTCCAAGAAGTTGAAGAAGAGGCTAACATCGGCTCTGTACTAGTGTTTACCCACGGGAGGGTGTAAGAATTATGACATCTATCCGCCGATGCCCCTCTTTGCGAGGACTTGGTGCCGGTGTTAATGCGATTAGGTAGGGTTATAGCTTATGCTTCTCGAAATTGAAAAGAGTACGAGACCCGGAGATACCCTACGCATGACCTAGGATTAAGGCAGTTTGTGGTCTTTGCTTTAAAGATTTGGAGGCATTACCTTTATGGTGTGGAAAAGAAAATAATATCTACACGATCATAAGAGTTTTGAAAGTACTTCCCTTCACTCAAAGGAGTTGAATATGGGAGGCGGAGGAAGAAGGTGGTTAAGAGCTGGTCCAAAGATTATGATTGTGAGAATCAAGTATCAACCAAAAGGGGAAAGCCAATGTAATGCGAGAATGCCTTGAGTAGAAAAAGCTCATGTTTTTCCGCTTACCAGGCGAAAGAGTTAATAGAAGAATTGTCTAAGAGGCAGTTGAGGTGGTTGGGAAGAATTACCCCGACCTTGTTGTGCAGGGTCCTCTTTACTAGAGGAAATTAGAGAAAAGCAAATGGGTGATGGTGGTGTGAGGAAAATAGTTCGCAAGTGCATGAGGGTAAGACACGAGTTCTTTGTGAGAGATGGTGCCCTGTTATTTGAGAAATCGGTTGTGCATTCCTCCATATGAGGAGTTGAAAGCAGAAAATCCTCTTAGGAGCTCATGACACCACGTACCACGCTCATCCAAGGGAGCAACCCAAGATGTATCGGGATATCGGAAGAAAGGCCCTTTATTGGTGAGTCGGAGGTATGAAGAAAGACATTCACGAGGTTTGTGGCTAAATGCCTAACTGATCCGTTGGGTGAAGCGGAAGGAACACGTAGCCATCAGTTGCTCCACCATTGAGTATCCCGGAAGTGGAAATGGGGAGAGGCATTTCGATGGATTTTATCAACAGGTCTCCCAGTACAGAGAGGGTATAATGCTATATGGGTGATTGTGGATAAAGGTTAACCAAAAGTCGGCCCGGGATTTTCTCCTAGAAGAAAGGAAAGTACCCACTCTGGATCGTTGGAACTCAGGTTTACCTCAAGGAGATAGTCGGTTGCATGGTGTGCCCAAGGCTATAGTATCGAGATAGAGATTCCAGTTTGTTTGAGCCACACAAGTTTCTGAGAGGTGGGTTTGGGTACCCGTTTGGCATTTGAATCCTATCATCCTCGGGAACCGGATGGCCAAACCGAGAGGAAGGCGAATCAGGTGCTCGAGGATATGTTGAGCTTTGTTGCATGGATTATAGAGGATCACGGCATGAGATGTTACCATTAAGTAAAGGGTTTGCCCTACAACAACCCGGATTATCGAGTCTACAATTAGAATGGCGCCTTTACGAGGCTTTGTATAGGTAGGCGATGTAGGTCTCACTTCATTTGGGATGAAGTAGGAGAGAGAGATGATTGAATACGCTCTTGGGCGAGAGATGACTCGAAACTAGGTAGAAGATGTGAAGGTGATCCAAGAAGTAGAATGAAACAAGCCCAAGATCGGCGAGAGTTATGCCCGACTTGAAGAGGAAAGAGGTGGAATTCCAAGTGGGTGACAAAGTGTTTAACGAAAGTTTCCCCTTACAAAGCGAGTCATGCGCTTTGGAACCAAAGGGAAGTTAGCGAGGGTATGTAGGTCCATTTTGAGATCTTGCAACGAGTGGGAAAAGTGGCCTATAGATTGGCACCTTACCACCTAGCATGGATAGGGTGCACGATGTCTTCCATGTCTCGATGCTACGGAAATATGTAAGTGATCCCCTCCACATCTTGAGCGTAGGGAGGGCGTTGAAAGTACAGAAGAATCTAGTATATGAAGAAGCGTCCAGTTCAGGATTTTTGGATCGAAGGGTTAAAGAAACCTTGGAACAAGAGGTGTTCGTTAGTGAAAGTCCTTTGGAGGAATCACAAGGTGGAAGAAGCCACTTGGGAAGTAGAGCGGGACATGCGAATCGTTTTCCCGGAGTTATTTGTTTGAATTTCAGACGAAATTCTTTTAAGGGAAGGAAAAATTGTTCCGCCCGCGGAGTGCGTTGTCCTTTGTTTCCCTCTTTCACTCTTATCTTGAGTTGGTTTTGGTATTTTTTGTTTGATTGAGTGTTGTGTTGAATGGTTGCCTGAAATTGGTTGAAAGCCGAAGAAATTTCCGATCTGCCAGGTCTTCGGCAAAGGGCCCGAAGAGAATCTTGCCGCGGCTGAGATGGGATTGAACCAAAGGGTGAAACTCTGCAGGGCCCAGTTTCGCGGCGACAAAGGTTTCTTCGCCGCGGCGACAGAAACCCGAATAAAATGTTGATTGAGTTTTAGATATTTTCTTCCCTAAGGACAATTTGACCTTTCTACCCCTAATTAAGCGGAGAAAAGGTGGGGAAGTTGGAATTGTAAGGATTTTTCATAGAGAATGTGTTGATATGGGGGTGAGTTTGTAATGAATCAAAGGATATAGATGGAATTCCCAAAGAAGAGTAAAGGGCAATATGGGAATGCTTTGGGATGTATTTCATTAAAAGGAATTAGAAATCAAAGAAATCCCTCATTCTTCTTCTTCTCAACGGTGACTTCCCAATCCTTACCTCCTCTCCAACTTCTCTTCTCTTTTGATCAAGGTTTTCCAAGGGGTTTTGAAGTAATTTGGAGGTAGAAAAGCAACCTAAGGCTTCCTAAGGTAAGGATCTCTACTTAAGTTGTGTGATTTGTGGATTTTAGTTCATTTTGGTTTTGAGAGTTTTCATTCTTTTGGTTAAGAGTAGAGAATAGCCAAGAAACCAAGTGGAAAGAGGATTTGGGTGGGAAGTCTCTCCATAGCAAGTAAAGTAAAACCCGGAACCCCAAGATGAGATTTATGAAATTTCTTTGATTAGGGTTTTGATAGAAATGATGTATGTGTGTGATATGCATGTATTATAGCATGTATGAAGGATTAAGTAGAGATTTCTATGCTTTGTTGAATGTTATTACCTTGCAAATTTGAGGAAATGGGTTGTTGGTTTGCCAAGGTAGTTGAGATGGAATTTAAGGGGGTATTATGGAACCCTTTTTTGGAAGTGTTCTATTTGACGGAGTTATTATGACTTTGTGAAGGGGTTTTCCCCATTTTGGATGGTTAGGAAAAGTTTTAGATTCCAATGGCTATGATAGAGTTTTATAGTGCACATGAGTTGTTTGATGAAATGCCTAATAGAGGTTGGGAGGGTATGAGAAAATGAACCTTAATTCTTGCATCATTGCATGTTGGCATTTCACAAGTGCATTAGTAAGAGATGAATCATCCATGTGCATTTGTTATATGCATTGAAAGAGTGACCTAAGAAAGGGTAGAAAACCTTGTGTATAGAAAGTACCCTATGAGCGAGAGAGCTTAGTGGGTAAAATTACTCTAAGGGTAAAGAAAAGCATTGAAAAATGCTACAATAGAATGAGTTAGAAGAGTAGTATAGTTGGGATGATGCTTTGTGAATCATCACCCGGACCGTTATGGGAATCGGATTGATGCTTTGTGAACATCATCGAATAGCCCTTAGAGAAATGGGTTCGACGCTTTGTGATCGCCACCCGATGAAGTAAGCGGTAACGGTGGGTAGATGCTTTGTGACCACTTCCGATTAGTTAAGAGAAATGTAGGTTGATGCTTTGTGATCATCATCCAATGGCTAGTAAAGCCCGGGTTGATGCTTTGTGATCATCACCCGATAGTGACTAGAAAGGCGTAAATGCTTGGTGATCGTTACCCAGGGAAATTCATGAGGAGCGGGTAGGTGCTAGGTGATCTCCACCGATAGGTTAGAGAAGGAAGAGTTGGTGCTTTGTGATCCTCGCTCGGTAGTCACTAAGAGCGGGTTGGTGCCTGTGAATTCCACCCGATAGCCATAGAGAAAGTGAGATGGTTCTTGTGTGAACGGCCATCGACCAGTACCTCCGGTAAGATGAGGCCATGATGTTATAGAAACGAGAATTAGAAAAGGAAAGAATTAAGAGTCACACCACCGGGGACGGAAGCAGGTTAGGAGAAGTTTTACTTCAACCCGAGCATTATTTGTGCTCACCCGGGTTATTCCTTTGTGGATGCGGGAGGGTTCTAGGTGATGTTGCGGTTGGAGGGCGTCGGCGCTGCGCGGTTAAGGGCAACAATAAATTTAGCACACCGGGCTTTCCCCTATTTTGTCCTTTGAAATGCACTTTTGTAAACAAGAACTTTTGTGTATAAAAGACATGTGAATTGTAATGAAAAGAAACATTTTGGGCCCCAATTTTCCATTGTTAATTGCATGCATTGTACTAGTTTTCAGTAGGTGTTACAAAAATGTTTATTGAGTTTCTAGGAAATTCTTCTTTTGGGGCACAATGACCATTCTACCCCTAATTAGCAGGAAAAGTAGGGAGTGAAATGCAAGGAAATTACATGGATAATAGGTTAGTATGGGGGTATGAGTGTAATGAATCAAAGGATATAGATGGAATTTTCAAGGAAGAACAAGGGCAAAGTTGGGAAGTGATGATTTTCTCATGAGCCAAAAAGGGTTAAGTGTAATAAACCCTCATTTCATTCATTTCCACCACCATTCTCATTCTCTACTCTCTTTCAATTTTGCTTTCAATTGTTCCAAGATTTCTAAGGGGTTTAAGAGAGCTTTTGAGTAATTTTGAGTAGAGATTTCATCTAAAGCATCCTAAGAGAGAAGACAAGACAACAAAGGGAAAGAAAAGTGCTAGAAGAAGTCACTTTTTCACAAGGTAAGTAAATCCAACTTAAGTTGAGGTTTAAGAATTCATTTGAGCTCTAGGAATCCATTTGAGTAGGGAAGAATTGTGTATGTTTAATATTATTGAGATGAGATGAGATGAGATGAGATTAGCGATTATTTCTTATTGATTATGTTGGGTGTGAGAAGTGTTGAACCCTTCTATGATGTTGAGTTAGGGTTGATAGAAGAAGTTGGAGAGAGTTTTTAGTAAAAACCTATTCGAGTGTTTCCTTTGTGGGGTTTATAGTTAATTGAGGGAGTTTTTCTCCCAATTTGGATGGCTAAGAGAATGTAGTAGAGTAGTCATTAGGAGTAGAGAAATTTTGCATGCACATGAATTGCTTGATGAAATGCCTAAAGAAAGAAATATGGAGCATGGAATTGTGAACCTTAATTCTTGCAACATTGCATATTGGCATTTCCTAATTGCATTAATAAGCATAAACCCCCATGTGCATTAATTGTGTATTGGGTAATTAAGCTTGGAGAGAGAGTAGAGACTTTTGAGTATAAGTCCCCACACCTTATGAGTATTAGTTTGAGAATGAGGTAGAGAATGTTGAGAATAAGCTTCTCTATTAGTAAAGAGAAAGAGAAATTGAGCACTAGAGAATAAAAGAAAAGAAAAGAAAAGTGCTAATAAAAGAGAATAAAGTAGGTTTGTGCGATGGGGAACCCGTGGGAGGGTAATGGGTAGAAGTATTCCCGTATGTAAGCTTTGCATTGAGAGAAGGCGGCATGAGTATGTGAGAGAAGTGGTGTAGGCTCGTGAGAGTGCATGCGGATGGGAGGCTAGGACGGACTGAGCCAACCGAGATAGATTATATACTCACATGGCCAAGGGTTAAGAATCCATGCATAAGGCCAAGAGTCCGATCGACTAGAATGAGTAGAAGTCACGAATAGTGGGAGGCGAGTCCCGGCCGTGCCTCGGTAAGATAAGGTTGTGACTTACAAAAAGAGTGAGTAGCAAGAGTTATTAGAAGAAAGAAAAATAGAGAGGCATAAAAGAGAGAGTAAATGAAGATTTTGTTAAGGAAGAATTAGAGGAGGGAGAGTTACTTTTGGGTGGGGATAGATGAGGTAGAGGATTTACTTATCGAGCCCTTTAGTTGTGCTCACCCCGTTGTTCCCTCTCGCTGCAGGATCTAGAGGAGTGACGGATGGGCATCCGACTTGCGAAGGGATTTGGCTTACACTTTGCCACCTTTGCCCCTTTTGATGCTTTTGTACATGATACAACTTTTTTATAAAGAGAGTATATGTTTAATAAAGAAAATTTTGGGACCCTTTGGGAACTTTTATGCTTTCTTACATGTAATTTTAACTCGTATATTTTAAAAAAGAATATGAGTAAGAATGTAACGCCCGGCAAAGTGCGTTGTTATTGTTTTCCTCTTTCGCCCACCCTTAATCGAGTTGGTTTTTTGTTATATTTGTTGTTTTGGAGTGTTATGTTGAATGTTGCCTGAGATTGGTTGAAAACGAGAATTTCCTTTGTCTGCCGTGCCCTCCCGGGGCGAAGAATAATCTTCGCCGGCGGCCGGAAGAAAAGAGGTTGAAAGCCCACGGGGAAGGCTTTGCAGGGATGACGGTTTCGCCGCGGCGACATAAGTTTCTTCGCCGTGGCGACAACCCCGAATAATTGTTGATTGAGTTTTAGATATTTTCTTCCTTAAGGGCAATTTGACCTTTCTACCCCCTAATTAGCGGGAAAAGTGGGGAGTTAATTGTAAGGATATTTCATGGAGAATAGGTTGAGTTAGGGGTGAGTTTGTAATGAATCAAAGGATATGGAATGGAATTCCCAAAGAAGAATAAGGGCAAAATGGGAATGCTTTGGGATGTATTTCATTAAAAGGAATTAGAATCAAAGAAACCCCTCATTCTTCTTCTTCTCAAACGTGACTTCCCATCCTTACTCCTCTCAACTTCTCTTCTTTTTTGATCAAAGGTATTCCAAAAGGGGGTTTTGAAGTGATTTGGGGGTGGAAAAAGTAACCTAAGGCTTCCTAAGATTAGAGGAAAAGTCAAGCTAAGCAAGTGAAAGGAAAGATTTGTGAAGTTTCTACATAGCAAGTAAGTAAAACCCAACCCAAGTTGAGATTTATGAATTTTCTTGATTAGGGTTTTGATAGAAAATGATGTATGTATGTGATATGCATGTATTATAGCATGTATGAAGGATTAAGTAGGGAAGGGAATTTCTATGCTTTGTGATTGTTTATACCTTGCAAATTTGAGAAATGGGTTGTTGGTTTGGCAAGGTAGTTGAGATGGAATTTAAGGGGTATTATGGAACCCTTTTTGGAAGTGTTTTTGTTTGGACAGGTTATTATGGCTTTGTGAAGGGTTTTTCCCCATTTTTGGATGGTTAGGAAAAGTTTTAGATTCATGGCTATGATAGAGTTTTATAGTGCACATGAGTTGTTTGATGAAATGCCTAATAGAGGTTTGAGTGTGAAAGTAATGAACCTTAATTCTTGCAACATTGCATGTTGGCATTTCATAAGTGCATTAGTAGTAATGAACCATCCATAAGGCACTAATTGTGCATTGAAAAGTGACCTAAGAAAGTGTAAAGGAAATGGTTTATACAATTACCCTATGAGTAGAGAGCTTAGTGGGTAAAATTACTCTAAAGGGGTAGAAAGCATTGAAAAAAATGCTACAATAGAGTGAATTAGAAGAGTAGTATAGTTGGGGGATGATGCTTTGTGATCATCACCCCGGAACCGTTATGGGAATCGGATTGATGCTTTGTGATCCAATCATCCGAATAGCCCTTAGAAATGGGAGGGTCGGAGGCGCTTTGTGATTCGTCACCCGATGAGTAGTAGAAATGGGTAGATGCTTTGTGACCACTACCCGATTAGTTAGAAGATATGTAGGTTGATGCTTTGTGATCATCATCAACGGCTAGTAAGAAGCGGGTTGATGCTTTGTGACCATCACCCGATAGTGACTAGAGGACGGGTAAATGTTTGGTGATCGTTACCCAAATTTCATGAGGAGCGGGTAGGTGCTAAGGTGATCTCCACCCTTTAATAGTTAGAAAAGAACGAGTTAGTGCTTTGTGATCCTCCGGTGGAGTCACTAGAACGGGTTAGGTTAACGCTGTGCCGGTTCCATCACAGCCATAGTAGTGAGATGGTAGGTGTCAGAACGCCTATTCCGGCCGCATTCTGGTAAAGATCGAGGCCATGATGTTATTAGAAACGTAATAAAAGAAACAGGAAAGAATTAGAGTCACACCACGGGGGGGACAGGATAACCAAGAGTTTACTTACAGGCATTATTTGTGCTCACCAAAGGGTTAAAATTTTCCTTTGTGGATGCGGGAAGGGTTCTAGGTGATGATGCGGTTGGAGTGGCGTCGGCGCGAGGAGGGCAATAGATACCACTGTTCCCTATTTTGTCTTTTGAAATGCACTTTTGTAAACAGAACCCTTGTGTATAAAAGACATGTGAATTGTAATGAAAAAGAAACCCCATTTTGGGCCCAATTTTTCCATTGTTAATTGCATGCATTGTACTAGTTTTCAGTAGATGTTACATAGAATGGAGTCGTTACATTTTTGGTATCAGAGCCGAGATTTTGGGATTTGACAGTGTACCATTCTCATCGCCACGACATCCCGGGATAGCCACTATGTAAAGTTAATTCTTTCCTTACGTTAAGTGTTCTCTTGAATTGATCAAGTATGGTTGTTTTGTAGATGAGACGTAGTAACCAGAGAAGGGTAAGGGTGTGATGAATGAGGGAGAATCCTCTAACCCACCAGAACAAACTCCCCCTACCTTTGATGAGACTAGGATTTGAACTATTGTACAGCAGGTATTAGTAGAGAGTCAGTGGAGAGTTGTCAGAAGCGAGGGACCCCCGTTAAGTCTGCCCAGAAGACAAGAGCGAAGAATCGGGTACCTCAAGTAGTGCGAAGTCGGGAGTTGATCCGATTCGAGGGCTTGCAAACCGCACCGATGCCGCATTTGGGGAGGGGTACTAGAGACCCAGTGAGGCGAGAGTGGTTTAAGTCCCGTAGGCGGACAACGGCATTTATTTCCCATGAATGATAGAGAGAGGATCGAGATATGCCCGTTTCTTATTTTGGGGAGATGCCCAAATTTGGTGGGAACTAATGGAGGAGACTCATGACATGACTCCCGATGACTTGGGAGGAATTCGGGGAGATTATTTGAGGCCGAGTATCGAACAGAAGATCGAGTACATGAGAAAGTTCAAGAGTTCATTAATTTGAAGCAAGGGACTAGTACGGTTAAGGAATATTCAGTAAGATTCAACTCCCTTGCTCGCTTTGCACCCGGAATAGTGTATACCCTCGTTGTTAAGGGGAGACAAGTTTGTGCAAGGGTTGAGATCAGATATTGCCTGGGATGTGATGACGGGAGCCGAGCCTCCTCATACCTATAGTGAGGCTTTGACAAGGGCCTTACGGGCAGAGATTTATGTCAACAAGTATATTGCAGAGGGGTTATCGTCATCGGTACCCAGTGAGCCACCCAATACTTTTCAGAAGGAGAGAGTAGATGCGACAAAGAATAGAGAAGTAAGCCGGGCCAAGAAGAAGTTTCAACCTAGGAGGAACATGAGAGACTGGCAGAACAAGCAGCCCAGGACAAAAGGGTTTCCCTCTTGTGCTAAATGCGGGAGGAACCATTCAAGAGAGTGTTTGAGGGACAAAAATGTGTGTTATAGATATCGACAGCCAGGGCATCTGATGAGGGATTGTAAAGCTTCTCTCCCAGCTTCTCTTCCACCTGTAGCTCAGACTTCTAGAGGTACCAATGCTAGAGTTTTTACAGTGGCACAAGGTGAAGCCCAAGGCCGATCCATCCCGTTATGCCTAGTCCGGGATTGTTATTCCATGCTGTTTCTTTATATGCTTTAATTGATTCTGGGGTTACCCATTCTTTTATATCTCATGGAATGATAGAGAGGTTAGGTGTAAAACCTATTAGGGTGAGTCAACCTATTAAGATAGAGTTACCCGATGGGGTGAGTGTGTTGACACAGGAGATGTTGTTAGGAGAGTCTGTAGTGATCCATGGACGAGAGTTAGCAGTTGATTTAATAGTTTTTGATATGCTTGACTTTGATGTGATATTGGGCATGGATTTCCTAGGGAGGCATGGAGTAGAAATTGATTGTCGGAAGAAGAAAGCGAGATTTAATCTCGATAGTGGAGATAAATTTAGTTTTGGAGAGGTCCATCAGTTGAGCATGTTGATTAGTAGTATGAAGGCTAGGAAGATGTTGAGGAAGGGGTGTTCTGGATATATTGCCCATGTAGTGCAGAGTGGTGATGTTCCACAGCCAGATTTCAGAGGCTGCCGATAGTTTGAGAATTTTCAGATGTGTTTTGATGCGTGTTTCCTACAACATGCAATATGTAGCAAGTATACTATTCGTGCAAGTAATATAATGATGAATAGAGTATTGTTCCCACGAGGATTGTTAGCTAAGCACTAAGTTTTCTACTATTCTCAAGTTGGAGCAACCGAAATCTTTTGGATTAATGGGAGCTATTTAACCTATTACAAAAACAAAATTTCTAAATTGCAAATTAACTAAGAATGCGAGATGTAAAACATGGATAAAAATCAATTCAAGTAAAACGGGTAGGGTTTTGACTTCATTCGGATTTTATGGGTTAAATCTAAAAATTAAACTACATTCACATTCGTATGCAATAGTTGTAAATCGAACTCACTAAGGTGTTAAACATACCTTCTCAGGCTATGTTTTCCTATTCTTCCTTATTAACCTTCTGCACCCAACAAATTGAAGGTTAACAATTCCAAACTCATTAAGCAAAGGAATCCTACAATGATTTCATTAATTCTTGAATCTATCTCTAGCATCCAATACTATAATGGTGATTACCCAAGAAGCCTAACATGATTCATTTCTCAATCTCATCATGTTCATCACATAAAGCATTAAAACTCAGAGCAAACACACAATCAAAGCATAGTCATATGAACATAACACAATCAATAACTTAACCCATTAGAAATCCAAATTACAATCAAAACCTTAACCCAAAATGGGTTAGTTCATAGCTAAATTAACACTACAAATACGAAAAACGACAATATTCAAGTTCAACATAATGAAAAGCAAAAGAGAGGACAAGAAATCTCCCCAATTGATGAATTCCTTGGTTCAAAATCGAATCTTCACCCTTCTAATCGCTAAATCTCTCCGAACTTAATCATTCAAAGAAAATGTAAAAGTTGCTAACCCTACTTCCTGGACGACCCTGGGCAAAAAGGTTAAGTGTTTCTTTTATACCTTGCCCCAAATTTCTAAGAAAAACACGCACAAAGTAAAACTATGCGTTTTACAAAACTAAATTACAACTGTCGCCGCGGCAAAGAAGAAATTTCGCTGCGGCGAAGAAAGAAACATACTTGTTCGTGTCTAGCGTACTTCGCCACGACGAAGGACAAATCTTCCCCGGGGCGAAGCTACCTGACAAGTTTTGAATTTCAGAACTGCCACTCTGCTTGCTTCTTTGCTTTCTTTTTCGATTCTCAATGCTCTCCTTTTGGAACAAGCCTCATCGTGATTTATCCTACTTCAGAACTCTCCTAACTTCTGAGATCCGCTAACTTCTAAGTCAAAAACTTCCAATTTTGTCCTTATTTGCTCAAAAATGTCCACTTTAACCTGAAACACAAAATGTAAAGAATTAAACAACAATTCAGGTCAAAATGCACCAAAAAGTATCTGAAATCCGAATAAAAAAAGACTAATGAAAACTGTATAATCTACGGATTATCATGTTTCTGGAAGACTTACCAGGTTTGCCTCCAGAAAGAGAGGTTGAGTTTAGTATTGAACTAGCACCAAAAGCGCACCAATATCTAAAGCCCGGGCCCTTTGCCGAATGGCCCCGATAGAAACCAGGGGAATTAAAGAAGCAACTCCAAGAGCTTTTAGATAAAGGTTTTATCCGACCAGAGTCATTCTCCCCTGGGAGCTCCGGTTGTTTTGTAAAGAAGAAGGGCAGATCACTACGGATGTGTATTGATTACAGAGAATTGAATAAGATGACAGTGAAGAATAAGTACCCGCTACCTCGGATAGATGATCTGTTTGATCAATTGAAGGCAGCAGTAGTATTCTCCAAGATTGATTTAAGGTAAGGGTACCACCAAGTAAGAGTGGCTGGGCAGGATATAGCTAAGACTACTTTTCGTACAAGGTATGGGCATTATGAGTTTGTAGTGATGTCGTTTGGCTTGACAAATGCCCCAGCAGTTTTTATGGATTTGATGAATAGAGTATTCCATGACTATTTAGATCAGTTTATAGTGGTGTTCATTGATGATATTTTGATTTGAGGTAAGGGTACCACCAAGTAAGAGTGGCTGGGCAGGATATAGCTAAGACTGTTTTTCGTACAAGGTATGGGCATTATGAGTTTGTAGTGATGTCGTTTGGCTTGACAAATGCCCCAGCAGTTTTTATGGATTTGATGAATAGAGTATTCCATGACTATTTAGATCAGTTTATAGTGGTGTTCATTGATGATATTTTGGTTTATTCCAAATCGAGAGAAGAGCATAAGGAACATTTGAGACCAGTGCTGCAACGGTTGAGAGAAAAGCTATGCTAAATTTTCCAAGTGTGAGTTTTGGCTCGACCAAGTAATATTTCTGGGCCATAGAGTGTCAAAGGAAGGGATTTCAGTAGATCCGAGTAAGGTGAAGGCAATCCTTGAGTGGTAGAGGCCGAAGACAGTAAAAGAGATTAGAAGTTTCTTAGGCCTGGCAGGTTACTACTGACGATTTGTTGAAGGTTTGCCCGGGAATTGGCTAAAACCATTGACAACTCTTACCAAGCGAGAGAACTCCTTTGTATGGTCAGAAGCATGTGAGAAATGTTTCCAAGAGTTTAAGAAAAGGTTAACAACAGCTCCAGTGTTAGTGTTACCACATGAGGGTGTAGATTATAACATTTATACGGATGCCTCTTTGCAAGGACTTGGGGCGGTGTTAATGTAGTTAGGTAGGGTAATAGCATATGCCTCTCAGCAATTGAAAGAGTATGAGACAAGATACCCTACGCATGATTTAGAGTTGGCAGCCATGGTCTTTGCACTAAAACTTTGGAGGCATTACCTTTATGGTGCAAAGAGTAACATTTACACTGATCACAAGAGTTAAGATAGCCTACGCATGATTTAGAGTTGTCAGCCATGGTCTTTGCACTAAAACTTTGGAGGCATTACCTTTATGGTGCAAAGAGTAACATTTACACTGATCACAAGAGTTTAAAGTCTTCTTCTCTCAGAAGGAGTTGAATATGAGACAAAGAAAATGATTAGAGCTGGTTAAAGACTATGAGTGTGAGATCAAGTACCAACCGAGGAAAGCCAATGTAATAGCCGATACCTTGAGTAGAAAAGCCTATGTGTCCCGGCTCACCAAGCAGAAAGAACTAATAGAAGTTATGTCAAGAGCAGATCGAAGTGATCTCGGGAAGGATTTCCAGTTTAGAGATTCAGTCTACTTTACTGGAAGAAATCAAAGAAAGGCAAGTGGCGATGTGGAGGTGTCGAAAAGAAAATAGTGCAACAAGTGCATGAGGGCAAGACAACATAATTTCACTTGGTAGATGGTATCCTCTATTTCAGGAATCGGTTGTGTGTTCCTCCGAGCAGTGAGTTGAGACATAGAATTCTTTTGAAGGCTCATGACACACCATACACTGCTCATCATGGAACAACCAAGATGTATCAAGATGTAAATGTAGGCTATTGGTGGCAAGGTATGAAGAGAGATATTGCAGAGTTTGTAGCTAAATGTTTGACTTGTCAACAGGTGAAAGCAGAACACTAAAGGCCGTCAGGGTTGCTTCAGCCACTTAGTATTCCGGAATGAAAATGGGAGAGTATTTCGATGGATTTTATCACAAGTCTCCCTAGAGTACAGAGAGGTTATAATGCTATATGAGTGATTGTGGATAGATTAACTAAGTCCGCCCACTTTCTTCCGGTAAAGGAGAGTACCATTTCGGATTAGTTGGCTCAAATCTACATTAAATAGTTGGTCAGGTTGCATGGTGTACCCAAGACAATAGTGTCAGATAGAGATTCAAGATTTGTTTCAGCTTTCTGGACTAGTTTACAAAGGAATTTGGGTACCCGTTTGGCATTTAATCTTGCTATCATCCTCGGGGATGGATAGCCAAAGCGAGAGAGAACAATCAGTGCTGAGGATATGTTGAGCTGTACTTTAGATTATAGAATGTCATGGCATGAAATGTTACCTTTGGTGGAGTTTGCTTACAATAATAGCTATCAGTCTACGATTAAGATGGCGCCTTACGAGGTTTTGTATGGTAGACAATGCAGGTCTCCAGTACATTGGGATGAGATAGGTGAAAAAGATGAGTTGAGTACTGCTCTTGGGCCAGAGATGACTCAGAAAATGATAGAGGATGTAAGATTGATCGGAAAAAGAATGAAGCAAGCTCAAGATCAACGGAAAAGTTATGCCGATTTGAAGAGAAAAGAAGTGGAATTTCAAGTGGGTGATAAAGTGTTTTTGAGAATTTCCCCTTACAAGCGAGTGATGCGCTTCGGGAACAAATGGAAGTTAGCACCAAGATTCATAGGTCCATTTGAGATATTGCAACGAGTGGGTAAAGTTGCCTACAGATTGGCACTTCCACTTAGTATGGATAAGGTGCATGATGTTTTCCATGTCTCAATACTGTGGAAGTATGTAAGTGATCCCTCCTATATCCTGAGAGTAAAAGATGTTGAGTTAACAGAGAACCTCGTGTATGAGGAACGTCCAGTACAGATTCTAGATCGAAGGATTAAAGAGCTCTGGAATAAGAGTATTCCGCTAGTGAAGATCCTTTGGAGGAATCACAAGGTAGAAGAAACGACATGGGAGGTAGAACGAGACATGCAGAATCGCTTCCCGGAGTTATTCGTGTGAATTTCGGGGACGAAATTCTTTTAAAGGGGGAGAATTGTAACGCCCCACTTCGAAGGTACAGTACTTAAGATTTGCTGTTTTGCTTAAATGTTTATTGATTCAGCTTTAATTGAGCTTGTATGTTGAGTTGGTTAAGTGTTTGCCTTGAAATTGGTTGAGATTTGAGGAATTTGAGAATTTCAGTCTTCGCTGGGGCGATGTTGGCTTTGAGTAAGGCGATGTCGACTCTGTATTTTTTTGCCGGGGCGACGAAAGTTTCTTCACCGCGGCGAAGGGCTTAACAAAAATGTTTATTGAGTTTCTAGGAAATTCTTCTTTTGGGGCACAATGACCATTCTACCCCTAATTAGCAGGAAAAGTGGGGAGTGAAATGCAAGGAAATTACATGGATAATAGGTTAGTATGGGGGTGTGAGTGTAATGAATCAAGGGATATAGATGGAATTTTCAAGGATGAACAAGGGCAAAGTTGGGAAGTGATGATTTTCTCATGAGCTAAAAAGGGTTAAGTGTAATAAACCCTCATTTCATTCATTTCCACCGCCATTCTAATTCTCTACTCTCTTTCAATTTTGCTTTCAATTGTTCCAAGATTTCTAAGGGGTTTAAGAGAGCTTTTGAGTAATTTTGAGTAGAGATTTCATCTAAAGCATCCTAAGCGAGAAGACAAGACAACAAGGGAAAGGAAAAGTGCTAGAGAAGTCACTTTTTCACAAGGTAAGTAAATCCAACTTAAGTTGAGGTTTAAGAATTCATTTGAGCTCTAGGAATCCATTTGAGTAGAGATTGTGTATGTTTAATATTGTTGAGATGAGATGAGATGAGATGAGATTAGTAGTTATTTCTTATTGATTATGTTGGGTATGAGAAGTGTTGAACTTCTATGATGTTGAGTTGGGTTGATAGAAGAAGTTGGAGAGAGTTTTTAGTAAACCTATTTGGAAGTGTTTCCTTTGACAGGGTTTATAGTTAATTGAGGGAGTTTTCTCCAAATTTGGATGGCTAGAGAATGTAGTAGAGTAGTCATTAGAGTAGAGATTTTGCATGCACATGAATTGCTTGATGAAATGCCTAAGAGAAATATGAGCATGAATTGTGAACCTTAATTCTTGCAACATTGCATATTGGCATTTCCTAATTGCATTAATAAGCATAAACCCCCCATGTGCATTAATTGTGTATTGGGTAATTAGCTTGAGAGAGAGAGTAGAGACTTTTGAGTATAAGTCACACTATGAGTATTAATTTGAGAAAGAGTAGAGAATGTTGAGAATAAGCTTCTCTATTATAAAGAGAAAGAGAAATTGAGCACTAGAGAATAAAAGAGAGAAAAGTGCTAATAAAGAGAATAGAGTAGGTTGTGCGATGGGGAACCCATGAGTAATGGGTAGAGTATTCCCATGTAAGCTGCATTGAGAGAGCGGCATGAGTATGCAAGAGAAGTGGTGTAGCCCCTAAGAGTGCATACGGATGAGGGCTATACCCGAGAGTACCCGCGAGATAGATTATATACTCACATGGCCAAGGGCTCCGAATCCATGCATAACCGAGTCCGATCTGCTAGAATGAGTAAAAGTCACGAATAGTGGGAGCAAGTCCCGGCCGTGCCTCCGGTAAGATGAGGCCATGACTTACAAAAGAGAGTGAGTAGCAAGAGTTATTAGAAAGAGAAAATAGAGAGAGGCATAAAAGAGAGAGTAAATGAGATTTTGTAAGGAAAGAATTAGAGAGAGAGTTACGAGGATAGATGAGTAGAGGATTTACTTACTGAGCTTTAGTTGTGCTCACCCCGTTGTTCCCTCAGTTTTTGCAGGATCTAGGTGAGGGTACAGTCGAATGGGCGTCGGCAAGCGAAGGGATTTGGCTACACTGTCCACCCTGTTTTGATGCTTTTGTACATGATACAACTTTTGTATAAAGAGAGTATATGTTTAATAAAATGTTTAATAAGAAAAATTTTGGGCCCAACTTTTATGCTTTCTTACATGTATTTTACTCTGTATATTTTAAAAGAATATGAGTAGAATGGAGTCGTTACATAGTTTGCTAGCATTGGTGAGTCAAAGAGGTTTGCAGCCTGCTGTGGTGATGTTTAATACAATGATAAGTGGGCTTTGCAAGGAGGGGAAGATGGAGGAAGCTAATGGCTTGATGGAATTGATGAGTCAAAGAGGTTGGCAGCCTAATGTGGTGACGTTCACTACAATGATAAGTGGGCTTTGCAAGGTGGGGAAGATGGGCGAAACTAATGGTTTGTGGAATTGATGAATCAAAGAGGGTGGTTGCAGCCTGATGTGGTGACGTTTACTACAATGATAAGTGGGCTTTGCAAGGAGGGGAAGATGGTGGAAGCTAATGGGTTGATGGAATTGATGAGTCAAAGAGGTTTGCTACCCAATGTGGTGACGTTCACTACAATGATAAGTGGGCTTTGCAAGGTGGGGAAGATGGAGGAAGCTAATGGGTTGTTTGAATTGATTAATCAAAGAGGTTTGCAGCCTGATGTGGTGGCGTTCACTACAATGATAATGGGTTGTTGGAATTGATGAGTCAAAAAGGCTTATCAAGAATATCCATCAATCAAACGAAAAATGCAACACTAGAACTAATTACTAATTACTATTCCAAGAATTGATTTCTAAGGATTTGATCTCAATTTCACTGAAGCTTTGTTTATACTATTTTCGGTGTGAAGCATCTAAGCAGGGTGTTTTAGTTGATGAAATTGTGGTTGTGGTGAAGAGACTAGGAGATATATCTTGGGGAGAAGAAGTGTTTTAGGCTGAAATGAGTACAATTTAGAAATGTATTTATAGGAAGAGTGTAATATTTATGCAAGGTTTAGAAAAATGATTTTGTGTTTTCTATTGGTTTGTGAGAGGACAATGGACTATTCTAAATGAATAAAAAGGTGTTTAAGGGTTGTTTTGTATTTGCATAAAATAGTTTTTGTTAGTAATCAAAACCATCAAAGTCAGCTAAACTTGAGGATGAATTTCTTAATGTAAAAAAAGTTTAATGAACTATTAACGTACCCTTAAGCATTATATTATTACAAAGGTAGTAAAAATTATATCCAAGTACATTAAAAATGTCAAACAAATTCACATAATGGTATTTTGAACTACAATTATGCATGGCAGTTCTTACATTAGTATTTAAGTCTATCAACATGCCATCTCTTGCGTAACATAGACCAAATGGACCAAATGAAGCAAAAACAAATGAGTGACACATGACATATGTAGGATTTGAGCGTTACATATTCAAATGAAAGAAATTTGCCTCATTTCTTAAAATTATTAAGAAGAAACTAAAATGATCACAAGATACAACATAGTTTAGATTGCTTAAATACAAAACCAGATTCAGCTTAATTTGTCTATAAGTTACAATAAAGATCAAATGTTAGAGAGATTAGTATCTTCAGAAAACTCATCTAAAAGTTTGAGACGATTCAAGTATTATCTCTAAATAATTTAAGCTAAATATAATCCCCATAGTTTTAAAAATAACAAAATCCATCCTAGAAACTAGAAAATTGAAAGTACAAACATATCATAAAAGTAATTTCTCTTGTTTCTCAAACTAATGGGGTTTATTCTAACGATCCATAACCACCATCAAATCATATGATTGAAATCCAAAAGACTCCACATTAAAAAACCCTCATAATTATCTTAGAAACCAATGAAAACCCTTAAAAGTTAAAAACTAACACAAACCACCCCAAGAAGTAACAATGAGCACGGCTAACGGGGAGAACCGAAATCAGAATCTAGCCGGAATTGACACTATGCGAGTAGGTTTCGGTTCCATTTTATTGGAACCAACACTATGTGATTCCATTTCCGGTTCCAGTTGCTACAGGTTTTGGAACTAGAACTAGAACCGAAACCTAGGAAAAGAACCTGAAGTGGGTACCAGGCTTGGAACTTGTTTTTGTTTTTGTTTTGATTGAGAAATTTTATGTGAATTGTGATGAATTGATTGAATTCAAGTGTTGCTAGAAGATTTATGAGTCACAGTGGACACAAATGAATGAGTAATCAAAAGTTGAAAACTACTAAATGTAGGTTATCTTAATTTGTTAGGGGTGTATTTGTAAACTTTTAAGGTATTTTTGTCATTTTTTAAACTAATAGGGTGGTAACTGAGTTTTTATAGGGTACCCGGGTAAGGAACCGGAACTTGCATTTCAGGTTTCAGTTCCTTTTTTTGGGAAATTGCATTATGTGGTTCTGGTTTTGGTTCCCCCAAAAAATGCAGGGTATTCGAAATCGCTCACCCTTGCCAAAAAGTACAGATATTTCACATTTCATTCAACTACATCCAAAGCTACGGAATTCAGTTAAATAACTCGTTTAACAAACACAAGTGGGTTTATGCAGTAGAAAGAAGCAAACTAGTTATATCATTGATAGGTAAATAAATAAAAACTCTTTGGTTATCCAAAAATCAGTAAAACCCCCAAAGTTTAAAAACAAACACAAACTACATCTAGAGTACAAATATTTTAGAGTCCATTCTAAACATTTCATCCACCACTAGAGCCACTGAGTTTACTTAAACAACTGGATCAAGTCACACACAAGTGGGTTTATGTTAATGCAGAAGAAACCGCAAAAGAAAAGAAAAATGTACCTTAAGCTTATTATCAAGGTGTTCCCCAAATGAGAGAAGGATCCATTGAGACTTTACAAACAAAAAAAAAAAAAAGAATGAATGTTATATGAAGAAAGGACACTAAGTAGTGATGAAATCTATGAAAAATAATTTTTTTTTTTAAGAAATTAGAAAAAAAAAAAATACAAAGTGGGAAGTTTGTGTTGTGTTGTGTCTTGATTGGTTTTACAACCAGTATGTTCAACTGTTTTCTTCTATTTCTGTTGTTGGTACTTGGTAGTTCATTTGAAGCAATGGTGGAAGAGAGGGAAAGCTGGACTGATTGTGATAGGGCGAACAGCAATGATTTATTAAAAAACTAGATAGAAAGCGCGTGGGTATGTTTATAGAATTTTTTTTTTTTTTACATTATTATTAATTGTTTGTCTGGTATTAAATTATTTGTATTGAAGTTTATTTTATATTGAATTGATAATTAAAGAAATAAGTAATAAAAATATTACATACAAAATGAGTATTAAATTTGTGCTAATTTTAAATATATATTTAATGTTAGTGTAAAGATACTGGACAAGCTCTAGTAGTTGTATCTCCACCCATTTAACACATAAAACAAACTTGTTCTTGACCTTCTTTCTTCATCTTTTTCTTTCTGAAAATAATAATAATAAATTAAAGTTCCTAGCAAAGTCTTCTCATATTGCATTGCACCACAAAATCGTTAACTCTTTATAGTAAAATTACTAGTACCAAAAATTTTAAGCTATATATCTATCAACTTAACTATCCAAAAACACATGAACAACTTTCTTACTTTAGCATAGAAAACATATGTGTCAATCTAACTTCTACAATTCAATCTTTTTATCTCGATCTATCATTTTCTCTTCTTTCATCAAGAAGAGAAGCCCAGGAATTTGAGTACTTGAGTTTAGGTTGGTGAACATGGTACTCAGGTGAAATAGTCACGAATATTATAATACCACTGAGCAAGGCTAACCCTAATCCCAAAATGGAGAGAATTTGGGATGAAGGTGGCATGAATAATGGGTGGAGTGGCTAGGGTTTCAATCCTTGAACTCTTATTACTACATAATAATATATGTAGTTTCCCATTTTACCCTTATACTTTCTAAAAATTCCATCTATGTCCATTAGTCAATTATAAGAATGCCCTCATTTTCATTAACTTTTCCATGTTATTCTACTTCTTTTCATTCCCCAGTCTTTCATCTAATTATGAGTGGAATGACCGTTTTACCCCTAATAACATTTTAAAGAATTTCCTTCACACTTGTTCAAGATAACTTTCACAAAATTCAACTAAGGGTATTAGGGCATAAATAAAAGCTATGTATCTTGATGTGGGCGTTACGTGAAGACATTCCCTACATTCTTAAACATAAAATGCGGGTGACATAATTGAGATGCACTGAGGAACAGATTCAGAATAATGCATTGTTTGAGATTGAAGAGCTAATGAAAAAAGCAGGAAAATCCCTGGCTGATATCCCTAGAATGCCAATTCCAAACTATTCCATTTTTTAGAATTCATAGAATATATTAATTGCCGAGGAATTAGATTATGATATCGAAAACATGAAAACACTGCACAATGATTTATACAAAGGCCTCAACAATTGCCAGAGACACATATATGATTCAATCCTTGATTCCATCAAAAATCAAAGTGGAACACCATTTTTGGTTTATGGACATGGTGGAATAGGAAAAAACCTCCTATGGTCAACAATCATGGCCAAATTAAGACTTGAGAGTAAAATTGTACTGGCTATAGCTACATCAGGAATTGTTGCATTGTTGCTATTTAGTGGAAGAACAGCACATTCACATTTTCGAATTCCATTAGATATCACCGACGAAAGTACATGTGATATAAAAAAGGGGATGCAATTGGCAAAGCTACTCAAGCAAACAGCTTTGATCATTTGGGATGAAGCACCCATGGCAAATAGGTATTGCTTTGAAGCTCTTGACAAAACTCTGAAAGATATTTTATCTGAAAGATCAATCAAAAGTAGATAGAATATTTGGAGGCCTTACTATTGCCCTAAGTGATGATTTTAGACAAATTTTACTAGTTATACCAAAAGGGAAAAAACATGACATAATCCAGGCTTGTTTATCATCATCTACGCTTTGGAAACATGTAACAGTGTTGAGACTTACAAAGAACATGAGATTGAAGACAAACTTGGTAAACCCAATAGAATTGGATAACTTGAAGACTTTTGACAAATGGTTACTTGATATTGGAGAAGGAAGGGACGTTGTAGAAGATGAGAGTTACATCCAAATACCTGAAGACTTGAAAATTGATCAACATACCAGTCATGAAGAAACAATTATGAATGTTGTTTTTGCATATTTATCTGCTCAAATAAATAATATTGACTATATGAGAGAGAGAGAGAGCGAGAGAGAGAGAGAGAGCAATATTGACTCCCAAAAATGAGACAGTACATAGATTGAAGACTATATCACCTAGAGTCTGCCAATAGATGGAAAAACGTATTTCAGCTCAGACAACACTTGCAAAGCAGCAGGTATCTCAAACAATGATGATATTCTCTATTCGACCGAATTTCTTAATTCTTTGATGTGCTCCGGCATGCCCAAACATGAATTGCATATGAAGATTGGCATTCCCAATTATGTTGCTACGTAATTTGAATCAATCTGATGGTCTTTGCAATGGAACCAAACTGATTATAACCCATTTAGGAAAGTGGTCCATACAAGCGGTGATTATTACTAGGTCAAATATTGGGGATATTGTTACAATTCCTAGAATAATAATGTCGAATGCAGATATGAAGTGGCCTTTCAAGTTGAAGAGAAGACAATTATCTTCTGTATGACAATAAACAAAAGCTAGGGTCAATCAGTCAAAACAGTGGTTGTTTATGAAACATCAGATCTTTACACTTGGTCAATTATACATCGCACTATCAAGAGTAACTTCAAGACAAAGTATCAAGATTCTGCTACCCCTGCAACAAGATGAACTGGCAGAAACATTGACAAATATTGTTTTCAAAGAAGTGTTTAACTGAAGGGATTGATATGTTATATATAATGAAAAGCATTGTTTATAACAGAAAGGATTGATACATTATATATAATATAAGACATTGTTTATGAGAGATTAATGTAAAAAATTAAAGATATTTATATGAATATGAAAAGGTCACATTAAATATTCAAATATATACTAAAACATAAATTCCTTGATACAAAAATATTTATATGTTTTATATTATTATTGTCAAATACAATGAATGCTACATTATATGTATTAGGTGTTATAAATGCATATTTTTTACATTCGCAACTCAACCACAAACTCTTGCACGACCGACATCATCAAGATATTTAACATCAATAGTATAATCAAACACTTTAAATATTTACAAAAGTAACATTACATGGGTTAGAGACTTTTTTTCATATACACAAAAATCAGCATCAATTGAATACCTCCACGTCTGTAATAATAACACAACTATAAACACTTGTGTGGCAAATATTGTAAAAATATTGTCAAAATATTTAACAAACAATTTAAAAATTTACAGAAGTAACATTAAGTGGACAAGAGAAAGTTACAACAGCATTGTAGTCAATATAATCTCTATTAGGTGGCATCTTCTCATTTTTCAACACAATTGTCTCTAAAAAACTAGAATCTTCATTTGGGAATCTGTGCTTAAATTCTTTGACACAAGCTTTTCTGGTGGCCAAAAACATTTATGACATCGAATCATAAGCTTCTTCTTTATCTTTCTCAGATTGTGCAATTAAAGATTTGATGTTATCATTTTCTTTAGACAACTCATTACTTTTCTTTTTAAAGACTTCCTTTTGCTGCCGATCTTTTTGTAACACCCACTTGAGGTATGTAGTTAAAATATGTAGTATTGCCTAAATGTTCATTGATTTGCCTTTAATTGAGTTTACATGTTGTTAATATTGTTTGGTTGACCCTTAGTTGAATGGGGGTTTTGGTTTGGTTGAGTGGTTGCCCTAAAAATTGTAAAGACTTGGCAAAATTTTGGTGTTCCAGACTTCGCCAAGGCGAAGAATAATCTTCGCCGCGGCGACGTAGGTTTTGTAATTGTGTAGGTTCTGTATTTTTTCGCCGGGGAGAAGAAAGAGTCTTCGCCGGAGCGAAGAGCCAGTTGAAATGCTTGGTGAAGTTTCTAGAGAATTTTTCTTAGGGGCAAAGTGACCATTTTACCCCTAATTAGTAGGTAAAATGGGGAGTGAAATGTAAGAAAATTTCATGGAGAATATATTAGAGTTAGAGGTGTGATTGCAATGAATTAAAGGACAAAGATAGAATTTCCAAAAAAGAACAAGGGCAAAATGGGAAAGAATGTGTGTAAAATGAGATATTAAGGGTTTACTCTTAGTAAACCCCTCATTTCTCTACTTCCACCGCCATTCCCATTCTTCATTTTCTCTCAACTTCCCACTCAATTATCTAAGGACTTTTAGAGGGCTTTTGAGTGGTTTTGGTAAAGAGTTAAGCCAAAGCATCCTAAGGTTAGATTTCTTGCTTTATATGTGAGATTTATTTATAGAGGTGTTGTTTATAGTATTATTGTTGAAGGTTTGAGAGAGAGGACTATCTACCAAAGGAAAAGAGATTCTAGTGGAGTCACTCAATCACAAGGTAAGTAAATCCAATCTAAGTTAAGGTTTAAGAAATCACTTGAGTAGAGATTTCTTTATGTATGTATGTGTTATGCTTTCTAAGAAATTGAGATGAGATGTGTAGTCATTTATGGTTGTTGGCTATGTTTAAATTATGAGAAGTGTTTTTGGATGTGTGATGAGAGATTGAAGTTGAGTTGAAGTTGGAGTAGTTTTGAGTAAACTTTTCGGGAGTGTTTTTCCTTGACAGGAATTATGATTATATAAGGGAGTTTCCTCCCATTTTGGATGGTTAAAGAGAGAAGTAGAGCCATAATTAAAGTAGATTTTTGTATGCACACTTATTGTTTGATGAAATGCCTAAGAGAGCATGAGTATGAGTAGGGAACCTTAAATTCTTGCAACATTGCATATTTGCATTTCATGAGTGCATTTAATGAGCATGAGCCATCCACATGCATATATTTTGCATTTGTGTAATAGCTTGAGAAAGAGTATAGAATTCCTAAGAATGAAGCACTTAAGAATAAGGAGAAAGAGAGAATAAAAGAATGAGAAGTGCTAAAGAGAATATAATAGGTTATGCGGTGGGGAACCCTTGAGTGATGGGTAGAGTATTCCCGCATGTACGCCGCATTGAGGGAGCCGCCTGAGCATGAGAAAAAGAATTGGTATAGCCCGTGAGAATACATGCGGATGAGGGCTATACTCAAGAGTACCCGAGAGAGAGAGTACACTCACATGGCGAAGGGTTTCGAATCCTTGAATAACCGAGTCCGATCGGCAAAGAGTAAGAGAGCATGAGAAAGAACAGAGAGAGAGAGAGAGAAAGAGAATTAGTAGAAAAGAATTGTGAGACACAGAGAAACTGAGATAGAGAATAGAAAGAATAAGAAGAGAAAGATAATGAGAAGAGAGTAACGTAAGGAAAGAATTAAGAAAAGAGTTACAGGGATAGAGGAATAGAGGATTTACTTACTGCGCCTTGTTCGTGCTCACCTTGTTGTTTTCTATGTTTTGCAAGAAATAGGTGAGGATGCGGTCGGATGGACGTCGACAAGCGAGGAGCAATAGCTATACTGTCAACTATTTTTGATGGTTTTGTACATGAGATTTTGTACTATGTAAAGAGTATATATATTTTAATACAAGAAAAATTTGGGCCCAACTACTTTTGTTAGTATACATGTATTTTTATTATGTGTATTTTTTTGAGTATATTAGTAGGAAGCAATTATTACATTTTTGGTACTAGAGCAAGATTTTGGGATTTGACAGTGTGCTATGCTTGCCACCGCGACGTCCGGTAGCCGACTGTTGTAAGTTAATTCTTTCCTTACTCTAAGTGTTGTTTGAATTGATCGCATGTAGTTGTTTTGTAGATGAGACTTAGAACTCGAGCGAGTGGCAAGAATGTGAGGAGTGAGGGAGAAACTTTTAACCCACCTGAACCTACTCCACCTGCTCTTGATGAGACAAGAATTTGTAATATTGTACAGCAAGTGTTAGCAGAAAGTCAGGGAAGAGCTATTCTGGAAAGAACGAAAACCCCTATTCGAATACTGTCCACAAGGCAAGAAAGAGAAGGGCTGGTATCTTAGCCAGTACAAAATCGGATTGAGCCGATTTATGGGCTTCCAAGCCAACATCAGCCGCCAGAGTTCAGGGGTACTACAGACCCATTAGAGGTAGAGGAATGGTTCAGGTCTGTGGAGCGAACGGCAGCATTGTTTCCTATGACCAATAGAGAAAGGATCAGATATGCAAGTTTCCTATTTCGGGGTGATGCCCAGATTTGGTGGGAATTAATGGAAAAGACTTATGACATGGCCTCGATGACTTGGGAAGAATTCAGGAGATTGTTTGAGGCCGAGTACCGAACAGAAGATCGGGTACATGAGAAGATTCAGGAGTTCATCAATTTGAAGCAAGGGTTAGTACGATGAAAGAATATTTAGTAAGATTTAATTCCCTTGCTCGTTTTGCACCCGGGATAATGTATACTCCGGAGTTGAGGAAAGATAAATTTGTTCATGGCTTGAGGTCAGATATAGCCCATGATGTGATGATAGGACCCGAGCCCCCTCATACTTATAACGAAGCTTTAGCGCGGGCTTTGAGGGCAGAAATATTTGTAAACAAATTTGTTGTAGAGGGATTATCTTCAACGATACCCAGTGAACCATCCTCTACTTCACAGAGAGAGAGAGTAGATGTTACAAGGAACGGGGAATGAGGGCCAAGAAAAAGTTCCAACCCAAGAAGAGTAGGAAAGACTGGCAGAATAAATGGCCTAGGACAGATGGGTTTCCCCCTTGTCCTAAATATGGGAGGAACCACTCGGGAGTGTGTTGAAGAGACCGAAATATGTGCCATAGGTGCCAACAACCAGGGCACTTGATGAAGGATTATAAAGCTCCTCTTCCACCTGTAGCCCAGACTTCTAGAGATACAAATGCTAGAGTATTTACCGTGGCACAGGGTGAAGCAGAGGTCAGTCCATCAGTTGTAACTGGTCAGTTATTATTTCATACAGTTCCTTTATATGTTTTGATTGATTTTGGAGCCACTCATTCATTTATATATCATAGGATGATAGAAAGATTAGGTTTGAAACCTACTAGAGTGAGCCAACCCATTAAGATAGAGTTACCCGATGGGGTTAGTGTTTTAACTCGGGAGATGCTTCCAGGAGAGTCCATAGAAATTCTTGGTAGAGAGTTAGTAGTTGATTTAATAGTGTTTGATATGTCCGACTTTGATGTGATTTTGGGCATGGACTTCCTAAGGAGGTATGGAGTAGAAATTGATTGTTGGAAGAAGAAAGCGAGATTTAATCTCGATAATGGAGATAAGTTTAGTTTTAGGGAGGGCCATCAGTTGAGAATGTTGATCACTAGTGTGAAGGCTAGAAGGATGTTAAGAAAGGGGTATTTTGGGTATATTGCTCACGTTGTGCAGAGTAGTGATGTTCCACAGTCAGAAATTCAGAAGGTGCCAGTAGTTCAAGAATTCCTGGATTTGTTTCCTGAAGACTTACCGGGTTTGCCTCCGGAAAGAGAAGTTGAGTTTAGTATTGAACTAGCACCAGGAACAGCACCGATATCTAAAACCCCGTATCGAATGGCCCCAGCCGAGCTTCAGGAATTAAAGAAGCAACTCCAAGATCTCTTAGATAAAGGTTTTATCCGAGAGTCATTCATCAGGGAGCTCCAATCTTGTTTGTGAAGAAGAAAGATGGATCACTACGGATGTGTATAGACTATGGAGAGTTGCAATAAAGTGACAAGAAGAATAAAAAAGTAACCCATTACCTCATATTGATGATTTGTTTGATCATCTGAAAGGAGCCGCAGTGTTCTCCAAAATTAATTTGAGGTTAGGGTACCATTAAGTAGGAGTGGCTGAGCAAGACATAGCTAAGACTGCGTTTCGTACAAGATATGGGCATTATAAGTTTTGTAGTGATGCCTTTTGGCTTGACTAATGCCCCAGAGTTTTATGGACTTGATGAACCGGGTATTTCCATGATTGTTTGGATCAATTCATAGTGGTTTTTATAGATGATATCCCTAGGTTTACTCTAAGTCGAGAGAAAGCATGAGGAACACTTGAAGAATTAGTGTTGCAACGATTAAGGGAAAGGAAAGAAAGTTGTATGCTAAGTTTTCCAAGTGTGAATTTTGGCTTGATCAAGTGATATTTCTAGGCCATACTGTGTCTAAGGAAGGGATTTCTATTGATCCCAGCAAAGTGAAAGCAATCCTTGAATGGCGAGGAGGTCAAGACAAGAAAGAAAGAGGTCAAAAGTTTCTTGGGCCTAGCTTACTATGCAGCGATTTGTAGCTAGGTTTGCCCATTAGGCTAAAGCGTTGACAATCTCTTACCTGGGCAAAGAAGAACTCCGTTTGTATGGTCAAGCATGTGAAGAGAGTTTTCAAGAGTTGAAGAAAAGATTAACAACGCTCCGTGTTAAGTGTTACCACATGGAGGGTGTAGATTATGACATTTATACGAGATGCCTCTTTACTTTGCAAGGCCTAAGGTCTGTATTGAATGTTAGGTTAGGTAGGGTGATAGCTTATGCCTTCTTGGCAATTGAAAGAGTATGAGACAGATACCCCCACTCATGACCTAGAGTTGGTAGCCGGTAGTCTTTGCATTAAGATTTGGAGGCATTACCTTTATGGTGCCAAGAGTAATATCTACACCGAATCATAAGAGTTTAAAGTACTTCTTCACTCAGAAGGAGCTGAATATGAGACAGAGAAAATGGCTAGAGCTGGTTAAGGACTATGAATGTGAGATTAAGTACCAACCAGGGAAAGCTAATGTAGTAGCTGATGCCTTGAGTAGAAAAGCTTATTTGTCCCGACTTACTAAGCAGAAAGATTTAATAGAAGAGTTGTGTAGAGAACAGATTGAGATCATACTGGGACGGCTTGTCAGGTTAGAGATTTAGTCTACCTTATTGGAAGAAGTCAAAGAAAAGCAAGTGGTCGATGAGTGGTGTCAGAAACTAGTTCAACAAATCCGAGAGGATAAGACAACAGAGTTTGTAACGCCCCGCTTGAGGTACGTTGTTACTGTTTCCTCTTTCGCTCTTATTTTGAGTTGGTTTTGGTATTATTGTTTGATTTAGTGTTGTGTTGAATGTTTGCCCCTGAAATTGGTTGAAAACAGAAGAATTTGTCTGCGTGCTGGCCAAGGGCGAAGAATCTTGCCGCGCGAAGAGAGGTTGAAGCCACGGGGAAGCCTGGCTTGGGACGGTCGCCCGCGGCGCAGTTTCTTAAAGTCCGCGCGCAGGCCGATTAAATTGTTTGTTGAGTTTTAGATATTTTTCTTCCCTAAGGGCAATTTGACCTTTCTACCCCCTAATTAGCAGAAAAGTGGGGGAGTTAATTGTAAGGATTTTTCATGGAGAATGTGTTGATATGGGGGTGAGTTTGTAATGAATCAAAGGATATGGATGGAATTCCCAAAGAAGAATAAGGGCAAAATGGGAATGAGGGTGTTTATATTTCATTAAAAGGAATTAGAATCAAAGAAACCCCTCATTTTCTTCTTCTCCAACGCAACTTCCCATCCTCACTCCTCTCAACTTCTCTTTTCTTTTGATCAAGGTTTTCCAAGGTATTTTTGAAGGGATTTGGGGTAGAAAAGCAACCTAAGGCTTCCTAAGGTAAGGATTTCTACTTAAGTTGTGTGATTTGGGAGTTTTAACCCATATTGAAGTTTGAGGGTTTTCCTTCTTTTGGTTAAGATTAGAGGAAAAGTCAAGCTAAGCAAGTGAAAGGAAGGATTTGTGAAGTCTCTACATAACAAGGTAAGTAAAACCCAACCCAAGTTGAGATTTGTGAAATTTCTTGATTAGGGTTTTGATAGACTTGATGTATGTATGTGATGTACATGTAATATGGCATGTATGAAGGATTAAATAGAGATTTCTATGCTTTGTGATTGTTTATACCTTGCAAATTTGAGAAATGAGATGTTGGGTTGGCAAGGTAGTTTGAGATGGAATTTAAGGGGTGTCATGGATCCCTTTTTTGGAAGTGCCTTGTTTGACAGTTTTATGGCTTTGTGAAGGGGGTTTTTCCCCATTTTGGATGGTTAGAGAAAGATTTAGAATCATTGCTATAATAGAGTTTTATAGTGCACATGAGATGTTTGATGAAATGCCTAATAGAGGTTTGAGTGTGAGTATTGAACCTTAATTCTTGCAACATTGCATGTTGGCATTTCATAAGTGCATTGGTAGATGAACCATCCATAGGCACTAATTGTGCATGGAAAAGTGACCTAAGAAAGTGTAAGGAAATGGTTTATGCATTTACCCTATGAGTAGAGAGCTTAGTGGGTAAAAATTACTCTAAGGATAGAGAGCATTGAAAAATGCTACAATAGAATGAATTAGAAGAGTAGTATAGTTGGGATGATGCTTTGTGATCATCACCCGGGCCGTTATGGGAATCGGATTGATGCTTTGTGATCATCATCCGAATAGCCCTTAGAGAGATGGGTCGATGCTTTGTGATCGTCCACCCGATGAGTAGTAGAAATGGGTAGATGCTTTGTGACCACTACCCGGTTAGTTAAGAGATATGTAGGTTGATGCTTTGTGATCATCATCTAACATTTGGTAAGTGGGTTGATGCTTTGTGACCATCACCCAATAGTGACTAGAGGCGTAAATGCTCGGTGATCGTTACCCAAAATTCATGAGGAACGGGTAGGTGCTAGGTGATCTCCACCCGATAGGTTAGAAAGAACCGAGTTGGTGCTTTGTGATCCTCACTCGGTAGTCACTAAGAACGGGTTGGTACTGTGGTGGAATTCCACCCAATAGCTATGAGAGTGAGATGGTGCCGGTGAACGCCATCCGAACCGTACCTCTGGTGGGGAAGATGAGGCCATGATGTTATTAGAAACAGTAAACAAGAATCAGAAATAGCATAAGGAAAAGAATTAAGAGTTATTCATACGGGACACGCAGAGAGAGAGTTTTATTTACTGAGCATTATTTTGTGCTCACCCCGTTATTTTCCTTTGTGGATGCAGGATCTAGGTGATGCAGTCGAAAGGGCGTCGGCAAGCGAAGAGAGATAGCTACACTGTTTCCCCTATTTTGTCTTTTTAAAAAATACATTTTTTTGTAAACGGTACCATTTATGTATAAAAGACACATGAGTTGTAATGAAAAAGAAAAACTTTGGGCCCAATTTTCTATTGTTATTATGCATGCATTGTACTAGTTTTCATAGATGTTACATTTTTGGTATCGAGCAAAGATTTTTGGGATTGAAGCAAGGGTACTATTCTCATCGCCACGACGTCCCCTAATCGACCGTGGTGAGTAATTCTTTCCTTATAGCAATTGTTCCTTGAGTTTATTAGTGTGATCATTTTTGTAGATGAGGCGTAGTTATCTAATCGTGGGTAAAGGTGTGGTGAATGAAGGGAGAACCTTTCTAACCCACTGCAGTCTCGCCCCCTCCCCTTGGATGAAGCTAGAATCCGGGGAATTATTCAGCATGTTATGGCAGAAACTCAGGGGAGAGTTGTACCCCCTGTTCAGATACCGCAAGTTACACATGTCGAAAGAGGACAAACGGTACCTCCCCCAGTGCCGAAGCAGTGGAACCGATTTCTGAAAATCTTTCCGATCGCATCAACCCTCGAGTTTAAGGGTACTACCGATCCGGAATAGTAGCGAGGAAAGTGGCTTGGGAGGTCGAGTTAGAAGCGAGCCAGTTTATTTCCCATGTCGGACCAGGGGAGAAGATCCGGTATGCGAGTTTCTTGTTTCGGGGTGATGCCCGAATTTGGTGGGAATTAATGGAAGAAACTCATGGACGCCGGAGTAATGCGGTGGGAAGAGTTCGAGGGCAAGGAGTTTGAGGCTGAGTATAGAACGGAGGACCAAGTTCATGAGAAGGTCCAAGAATTTATCGCTTCAAAGACAAGGGACTAGCGCGTGGAAAAGAGTACTCAATGAAGTTCAACGCTCTTGCAAGGTTTGCACCAGGGAATAGTTAGCACTCCGGCCTTGAGAAGGGGATAAGTTTGTACATGGATTGAAGCCGGAGATAGCCCGGGATATAATGACAAGCTCCAACCCTCCCTCGAAATTACAAGTGAGGCCTTGAGGCGGGCAATGAAGGCGGAGATTTTGAGAATAAAATCTTCCCGTAGGATCCTCGATAAGAGGACCGAAGGAGCTACCCTCCGCTCCTCATAGAGAGAAACATGAGGATGTAAAGGGTAAAGACATGAAGAATCAGAAGAAGAAGTTCCAGTATAGACGAATAGAAAAGAGTGGAAGAATAGTTTACCTCGGACGGGAAAGGGTTCCCCTCTTTGCCCTAAATATGGGAAAAATCACCCGAGAGTATAACGAGGGATCGAGAGTGTGTTATAGGTGCCGCTGCGGCACATGATGAGAGATTGTAAAGCTCCTCTTCCACCAACTACTCGGGGAGGTTCGGGGAGGTACTGCGAATGCCGAGTTTTTATCTGGCACAAGGGGAAAGCGAGAGCGATCCATCAACCGTTAATGGTCGGGCTATTATTTCATGCAGTCCCTTTATATGCTTTAATTGATTCGGGTGCTACTCATTCATTCATATCTTATGGGATGCTTGAGAGATTAGGTTTGAAACCTACTAGAGCATCACAACCCATTAAGATAGAACTACTCGATGGGGTTAGTGTTTGTGGACTCAAGAGATTTTGTTAAGAGAGTCCTTAGTGATCCGGGTAGAGAGTTACCCGTTGACTTAATAGTTTTCGATATGCCCGACTTTGATGTGATTCTGGGCATGGACTTCCTAGGGAGATATGGAGTAGAGATTGACTGTCGGAAAAAGAAGGCGAGGTTTAACCTTGATAGTGGAGATAAGTTTAGTTTTGGAGAAGGCCATCAGTTGAGCATGCTGATTAGTAATGTGAAAGCCAGGAAGATGTTGAGAAAGGGGTGTTCGGGTTATATTGCCCATGTAGTGCAAAGTGGTGATGTTCCCCAGTTAGAGATTCAGAGGGTGCCAGTAGTTCGAGACTTTCTAGATGTGTTTCCTAAGAGTTACCGGGTTTGCCTCAAGAGAGGAGGTAGAATTTAGTATCGAACTAGCACCCAGAGGACAGCCAATATCTAAAGCCCCCTTATCGAATGGCCCCGGTGAGCTCCAAGAATTAAAGAAGCAACTCCAAGAGCTTTTAGATAAAGGCTTTATCCGAACCAAGTCATTCCCCTTGGGGAGCTCCAATCTGTTTGTGAAAAAGAAGGATGGATCACTAAGGATGTGTATTGATTATAGGGAGCTGAATAAAGTTAACAAGAAGAATAAGTACCCGCTACCCTGGATAGGATGACCTTTTTGATCGGCCCTTGAAAGGGAGCGGCGTGTTCTCCAAAATTGATTTGAGGTCCGGTATCATCAAGTAAGAGTGGTTGAGCAAGATGTGGCTAAGGCTCGCCTTCGCACGTATATGGGCATTATGAATTTGTAGTGATGCCTTTTGGCTTGACCAATGCCCCAAAGAGTTTTATGGACTCGATGAACAGGGGTATTCCATGAGTATTTGGATCAGTTCATTGTTGTCTTCATCAACGACATTCCCGATTTACTCAAAGTCAAGAGAAGAGCATGAGAAACACTTGAGATTAGTATTGCAAACGGGCCGAGAGAAAAGAAGTTGTGTGCTAAATTCTCTAAGTGTGAGTTTTGGCTTAACCAAGTGATATTCTTGGGTCATACCTGTGTCGAAGGAAGGGATTTCTGTAGATCCGAGTAAAGCAGTAACTCCCGGAATGGCGTAATTCCGAGAACAAGGAAAGAAATCGGGTGGGGAGTTTCTTAGGCTTAAAGGCAGGTTACTACCGGCGATTTGTAGCAGATTCTGCCCCTACCTTGGCTAAACCTTGGCTGGATGCTCTTACCAAACAAAAAACTCCTTTTTGTCTCGGGTCAACAAAGATGTGAAGAAAGCTTTCAAGAGTTGAAGAAGAGGTTAACATCGCCTCGTACTAGTGTTACCACGGGAGGGTGTAGATTATGACATTTTTACGAGCGCCTCTTTGCGGGGACTTGGTGCCTGTGTTGATGCAAGTTAGGTAGGGTTATAGCTTATGCTTCTCGGCCAATTGAAAGAAAAAGTACGAGACCAGATACCCTACGCATGACTTAGAGTTAGCGGGGTGGGTCTTTGCCTTAAAGATTTGGAGGCACTACCTTTATGGTGTGAAGAGTAATATCTACCACCGATCATAAGAGTCTAAAGTACTTCTTCACTCAAAAGGAGTTGAATATGAGGCGAGAAGGTGGTTAGAAATGGTCAAGGATTATGATTGTGAGATCAAGTATCAAGGCGGGAAGGCCAATGTAGTAGCCGATGCCTTGCAGCGAAGAAAAACCCATGTTTTCCTTACCAAACGAGAAAGAGTTAATAGAAGAATTGTCTAAGGAAGCAGATTGAAGTAAGGTTAAAGGGACGGGGAAGGTTGCCGACCTTAGAGGTGCAGTCCTCTTTCTAGAGGTTAGAGAAAAGCAAATGGCGAGATGAGTGGTGTCGAAAGGGGCCGATCTGAACAAGTGCGTGAGGGCAAGACATCGAGTTCTTTGTGAGAGATGGTGTCCTCTATTTTAGAAATCGGTTGTGCATTCCTCCAAATGAGGAGTTGAAACAGAAAATTCTTATGGAGGCTCATGACACACCGACACCACTCATCCCGGAGCAACCAAGATGTATCAGATATCAAGAAAGGCTATTGTGGTCGTATGAAGAAAGACATTGCGCAGTTTGTGGGCTAAATGCCTAACCTGTCGGCCGATGAAAGCGTAACACCAACGCCGTCGTGGGGGTTGCTTCAACCATTGAGTATCCCAGTGGGAAATGGGAGAGCATTTCGATGGATTTTTATCACGGTCTCCCTGAGTACAGAGGGTATAATGCTATGGGTGATTGTGGATAGGTTAACCAAGTCAGCCCATTTTCTCCCGCAAAGGAAAGTACCTCTGATCACCTTGGCCCGATTTACCTCAAGGAGATAGTCGATTGCATGGTGTGCCTAAGACTATAGTATCGATAGAGATTCCGATTTGTTTCACCTTCCTGGACAAGTTTACAGAGGAGTTTGGGTACCCGTTTAGCATTGATCTGCATATCATTCTTAGGACGGATGGCCAAACCGAGAGGGACGAATCGGGTGCTCGAGGATATGTTGAGAGGTTGCATGGATTATAGAGTATCCCTGGCATGAGATGTTACCATTAGTGGAATTTTGCCTACAACAACAGCTTATCACCTATTAATTAGAATGGCGCCTTACGAGGCTTTGTATGGTAGACGGTGTAGGTCTCCGCTTCATTGGGATGAAGTAGGAGAAAGAGATGAGTTGAGTACCGCCTCTTGGGCCGAGATGACCTCAAGCTAGTAGAAGATGTGAAGTTAGTCCGAAATAGAATGAAACAAGCCCAAGATCGACAGAAGAGTTATGCCGACTTGAAGAGTAAAGAGGTAGAATTCCAAGTGGGCGACAAAGTGTTTCTGAAAGTTTCCCCTTACAAGAGAGTAATGCGCTTCGGAAACAAAGGGAAGTTAGCACCGAGGTATGTAGGTCCTTTTGAGGTCTTGCAACCCGAGTAGGAAATGTGGCCTACAGATTGGCATTACCACCTAGCTTGGACAGGGTGCATGATGTCTTCCATGTCTCGATGCTACGGAAATATGTAAGTGATCCCTCCATATTCTCGAAAGTGTAGAGGACGTTGAAGTAACAGAGAATCTAGTATATGAAGAACGTCCCAGCCTGATTCTAGATCGAAGGGTTAAAGAGCTTCGAACAAGAGTGTTCCGCTAGTTAAGGTCCTTTGGAGGAATCACAAAGTGGAAGAGGCCACTTGGGGAAGTAGAACGGGACATGCGAGGTCGTTTCCCGAGTTATTTGCATGAATTTCGGGACGAAATTCTTTTAAGGGGGAAGAATTGTAATCGCCCGCTTGAGGTACGTTGTTATGCCCCCTTTCCTTTCGCTCTTTTATTTTGAGTTGGTTTTGGTATTATTGTTTGATTTAGTGTTGTGTTGAATGTTTGCCCCTGAAATTGGTTGAAAATGTAAGAATTTCTCGTCAGTGCACGGGCGAAAGAATCTTCACGGGCGAAGAGAGGTTGCAACCACGGGAAGTCATCCCAGATAGCCTTTCCGCCGCGCGTAGTTTCTTCACCGCGGCGGACAGCCGATTAAATTGTTTGTTGAGTTTTAGATATTTTCTTCCCCTAAGGGCAATTTGACCTTTCTACCCCCTAATTAAAGCGAAAAGTGGGGAGTTAATTGTAAGGATTTTTCATGGAGAATGTGTTGATATGGGGGTGAGTTTGTAATGAATCAAAGGATATAGATGGAATTCCCAAAGAAGAATAAGGGCAAAATGGGAATGAGGGTGTTTATATTTCATTAAAAGGAATTAGAATCAAAGAAACCCCTCATTTTCTTCTTCTCCAACGCAACTTCCCATCCTCACTCCTCTCAACTTCTCTTTTCTTTTGATCAAGGTTTTCCAAGGTATTTTTGAAGGGATTTGGGGGTAGAAAAGCAACCTAAGGCTTCCTAAGGTAAGGGATTTCTACTTAAGTTGTGTGATTTGGGAGTTTTAACCCATATTGAAGTTTGAGGGTTTTCCTTCTTTTGGTTAAGATTAGAGGAAAAGTCAAGCTAAGCAAGTGAAAGGAAGGATTTGTGAAGTCTCTACATAACAAGGTAAGTAAAACCCAACCCAAGTTGAGATTTATGAAATTTCTTGATTAGGGTTTTGATAGACTTGATGTATGTATGTGATGTACATGTAATATGGCATGTATGAAGGATTAAATAGAGATTTCTATGCTTTGTGATTGTTTATACCTTGCAAATTTGAGAAATGAGATGTTGGGTTGGCAAGGTAGTTTGAGATGGAATTTAAGGGGTGTCATGGATCCCTTTTTGGAAGTGCCTTGTTTGACAGGGTTTTATGGCTTTGTGAAGGGGTTTTTCCCCATTTTGGATGGTTAGAGAAAGATTTAGAATCATTGCTATAATAGAGTTTTATAGTGCACATGAGATGTTTGATGAAATGCCTAATAGAGGTTTGAGTGTGAGTATTGAACCTTAATTCTTGCAACATTGCATGTTGGCATTTCATAAGTGCATTGGTAGTGATGAACCATCCATAGGCACTAATTGTGCATGGAAAAGTGACCTAAGAAAGTGTAAGGAAATGGTTTATGCATTTACCCTATGAGTAGAGAGCTTAGTGGGTAAAAATTACTCTAAGGATAGAGAGCATTGAAAAATGCTACAATAGAATGAATTAGAAGAGTAGTATAGTTGGGATGATGCTTTGTGATCATCACTGACCGTTATGGGAATCGGATTGATGCTTTGTGATCATCATCCGAATAGCCCTTAGAGAGATGGGTCGATGCTTTGTGATCACACCGATGAGTAGTAGAAATGGGTAGATGCTTTGTGACCACTACCCTCGGTTAGTTAAGAGATATGTAGGTTGATGCTTTGTGATCATCATCTAACATTTGGTAGAAGTGGGTTGATGCTTTGTGACCATCACCCAATAGTGACTAGAGACGGGTAAATGCTCGGTGATCGTTACCCAAAATTCATGAGGAACGGGTAGGTGCTAGGTGATCTCCACCCGATAGTTAGAAAGAACCGAGTTGGTGCTTTGTGATCCTCACTCGGTAGTCACCTAAGAACGGGTTGGTACGTGTGAATTCCACCCGATAGCTATAGAGAGTGAGATGGTGTTTGTGTGAACGCCATCCAGCCAGTACCTCCCAGGTAAGATGAGGCCATGATGTTATTAGAAACAAATGTGAATCGAAATAGCATAAGGAAAGAATTAAGAGTTATTCATACGGGAGAGACAGAGAGAGTTTTACTTACTGAGCATTATTTTGTGCTCACCCCGTTATTTTCCTTTGTGGATGCGGATCCTAGTGATGCCGTCCGGAAGGGCGTCGGCAAGCGAAGAGAGATAGCTACACTGTTTCCCCTATTTTGTCTTTTAAAAATACATTTTTGTAAACAGTACCCTTTATGTATAAAAGACACATGAGTTGTAATGAAAAGAAAAACTTTGGGCCCAATTTTCTATTGTTATTATGCATGCATTGTACTAGTTTTCAGTAGATGTTACAGAGTTTCACCTAGTAGATGGAGTCCTCCATTTCAGGTATCGGTTGTGTATTCCTCAGGGTGATGAGTTGAGAAAGAGAATACTTACAGAGGCTCATGACACACCATACACTGCTCATCCTAGAGCAACCAAGATGTATCAAGATTTAAGGAAAGGCTACTGGTGGCAAGGTATGAAGAGAGATATTCCAGAATTTGTAGCTAGATGCCTGGTTTATCAGCAGGTAAAAGCAGAACACCAAAGGCCGTTAGGGTTGTTTCAGCCGCTTAGTATTCCGGAGTTGTTTGTTTGAATTTCGGGGATGAAATTCTTTTAAGGGGGGAGAATTGTAACCCACTGGAGGTACGTAGTTAAAATATGTAGTATTGCCTAAATGTTCATTGATTTGCCCTTAATTGAGTTTACATGTTGTTAATATTGTTTGGTTGACCCTTAGTTGAATGAGTGTTTTGGTTTGATTGAGTGGTTGCCCTAAAAATTGTAAAGACTTGGCAAAATTTTGGTGTTCCAGACTTTGCCGAGGCGAAGAATAATCTTCGCCACGGCGACGTAGGTTTTGCAATTGTGTAGGTTCTATATTTTTTCGCCGGGGCGAAGAAAAAGTCTTCGCTGCGGCGAAGAGCCGGCTGAAATGCTTGGTGAAGTTTCTAGAGAATTTTCCTTAGGGGCAAAGTGACCATTTTACCCCTAATTAGTAGGTAAAACGGGGAGTGAAATGTAAGAAAATTTCATGGAGAATATATTAGAGTTGGGGGTGTGATTGCAATGAATTAAAGGACAAAGATGGAATTTCCAAAAAAGAACAAGGGCAAAATGGGAAAGAATGTGTGTAAAATGAGATATTAAGGGTTTACTCTCAGTAAACCCCTCATTTCTCTACTTCCACCGCCATTCCTATTCTTCATTTTCTCTCAACTTCCCACTCAATTATCTAAGGACTTTTAGAGGGCTTTTGAGTGGTTTTGGTAAAGAGTTAAGCCAAAGCATCCTAAGGTAAGATTTCTTGCTTTATATGTGAGATTTATTCATATAAGTGTTGTTTATAGTATTATTGTTGAAGGTTTGAGAGAGAGGACTATCTACCAAAGGAAAAGAGATTCTAGTGGAGTCACTCAATCACAAGGTAAGTAAATCCAATCTAGTTAAGGTTTAAGAAATCACTTGAGTAGAGATTTCTTTATGTATGTATGTATTATGCTTGTTAAGAAATTGAGATGAGATGTGTAGTCATTTATGGTTGTTGGCTATGTTTAAATTATGAGAAGTGTTTTTGGATGTGTGATGAGAGATTGAAGTTGAGTTGAAGTTGGAGTAATTTTGGGTAAACTTTTCGGGAGTGTTTTTCCTTGACAGGAATTATGATTATATAAGGGAGTTTCCTCCCATTTTGGATGGTTAAAGAGAGAAGTATAGCCATAATTAAAGTAGAGTTTTTGTATGCACATTTATTGTTTGATGAAATGCCTAAGAGAGCATGAGCATGAGTAGGGAACCTTAAATTCTTGCAACATTGCATATTTGCATTTCATAAGTGCATTTAATGAGCATAAGCCATCCACATGCATAAATTTTGCATTTGTGTAATAGCTTGAGAAAGAGTATAGAATTCTAAGAATGAAGCACTTAAGAATAAGGAGAAAGAGAGAATAAAAGAATGAGAAGTGCTAAAGAGAATATAATAGGTTGTGCGCTGGGGAACCCATGAGTGATGGGTAGAGTATTCCCGCATGTACGCCGCATTGAGAGAGTGGCCTGAGTATGAGAAAAAGAATTGGTATAGCCTGTGAGAATACATGCGGATGAGGGCTATACTCGAGAGTACCCGAGAGAGAAAGTACACTCACATGGCGAAGGGTTCTGAATCCTTGAATAACCGAGTCCGATCGACAAAGAGTAAGAGAGCATGAGAAAGAACAGAGAGAGAGAGAAAGAGAATTAGTAGAAAAGAATTGTGAGACACAGAGAAACTAAGATAGAGAATAGAAAGAATAAGAAGAGAAAGATAATGAGAAGAGAGTAATGTAAGGAAAGAATTAAGAAAAAAGTTACCGGGATAAAGGAATAGAGGATTTAATTACTGAGCCTTGTTCGTGCTCACCCCATTGTTTTCTATGTTTTGCAAGAAATAGGTGAGGGTGAGGTCAGATGGACGTCGACAAGCGAGGAGCCATTGCTACTCTGTCTACTATTTTTGATGGTTTTATACATGAGATTTTTTACAATGTAAAGAGTGTGTATATTTTAATACAAGAAAAATTTGGGCCCAGCTACTTTTGTTACTATACATGTATTTTTATTATGTGTATTTTTCTAAGTATATTAGTAGGAAGCAGTTATTACACTTTTGCAAAAGACTGTTCAGCATTTCTAAATGAATCTTTGCAGTGTTTCAATTTGGTTTTGACCTTTTCAAATGCCTCATTGGATATTTTCAACTATTCTTACAATTTGCGAACCTCGAAAATCACATCTTCATTTTCTTTTTTCAAATCTGATATCGCATCTTCTGAAACAAGCCAATGTTCTCTGATTTCTAAGAAACCTTCATAAACCTATTTTAAAAACAATGAAACCACGTTAACATCGTTGTGCCAAATAAAGTATATATTCACATGATACAGTGAAAAAAAACGTTACCTTTTTCCCTAGGCTGAATGTTTTGTTGTTGAGCTCTTCTTTAGAAAGATTTTTCCATTTTTGTTTATAATTCGTATTTGAACCCTCTTGGTAACATGTTTTCTGTCGTTTCACCAATTTACATAATGGAATTTCTTCTGACTGATTATCTTCTTATTTAATCAATTTAATATGGTAGGAACTAGAATCAGGTTTCACATAATTGGAGGCTGAAGCAGGTAAAACATGAGTCTAGAAAGGCGTTAACAATTCTGACTTGGAATCACTACTTGATCCTCTTTTATACAGAACTTCAGAATTAAGTCTTCGAATAAATTTCATCAAGTTTTTGGGAGCCATTACTAGAACGAAAAAATAATATCATCAAATAAATAAAAATAGAGAAAATAGACAATCATTCAACTTAATAAAAATTGTAAGACTTTGTTATTACTTGGGAGACATTTATTCTTCGTGATACGTGACAGAGAAGGTGGTTGGAGTTGGTTAAGGACTATGAGTGTGAGATCAAGTATCAACCGGGGAAAGCCAATGTAGTAGCCGATGCTTTAAGTAGAAAAGCCTATTTGTCCCGGCTCACTAAGCAAAAAGAGTTAATAGAAGAGTTGTATAGAGATCAGATTGAAGTAATCTCAGGAAGGCTTGCCAAATTAGAGGTTCAGTCCACTTTACTGGAAGAAGTCAAAGAAAAGCAAGTGGCCGATGAGTGGTGTCAGAGAATAGTTCAGCAAGTGTCTGAGGGTAGGACAACAGAGTTCCACTTAAGAGATGGTGTCCTCAATTTCAGGAATCGGCTGTGTATTCCTCAGAATGATGAGTTGAGAAAGAGAATTCTTACGGAGGCTCATGACACATCATACACTGCTCATCTTGGAGCAACCAAGATGTATCAAGATGTAAAGAAAGGCTATTGGTGGCCAGGTATGAAGAGAGATATTGCAGAATTTGTAGCTAAATGTCTGGTTTGTCAGAAGGTGAAAGCAGAACATCAAAGGCCGTCAGGATTGCTTCAGCCACTTAGTGTTCCAGTGGAAATGGGAGAGCATCTCAATGGATTTTATCACAGGTCTCCCCAGAGTACAGAGAGTGTATAATGCTATATGGGTGATTATGGATAGATTAACTAAGTCAGCCCATTTCTTTCCAGTAAAGGAGAGCACGACTACGGATCAGTTGGCTCGGATTTATATTAAAGAGATAGTCAAGTTGCATGGAGTGCCAAGACGATAATGTCAGATAGAGATTCCAACTTTGTTTAAGCTTTCTGGATGAGTTTACAGAGGAATTTGGGTACCCGTTTGGAATTCACCACTACCTATCATCCTCAGACGGATGGCCAAACCGAGAGAACGAATCAGATGCTTGAGGATATGTTGAGAGCCTATTGTATGGATTATAGCCTGTCATGGCATGAAATGTTGCCTTTGGTGGAGTTTGTTTACAATAATAGTTATCAGTCTACAATTAAGATGGCGATTTACGAGGCTTTGTATGGTAGACGATGTAGGTCTCCACTACATTGGGATGAGATTGGTGAAAAGGATGAGTTGAACACAACTCTTGGGCCAGAGGTGACCCAGAAAGTGATAGAGGATGTAAGATTAATCAAAAACAGAATGAAGCAAGCCCAAGATCGATAGAAAAGTTATGCCGACTTGAAGCGAAAAGAAGTTGAATTTCAAGTAGGTGATAAAGTGTTTTTGAGAGTTTCCCCCTACAAGCGAGTGATGCGCTTCGTTAATAAAGGGAAGTTAGCACCGAGATACATAGGTCCATTTGAGGTATTGCAACGAGTGGGAAATGTGACCTACAGATTGGCACTACCACCTAGCATGGACAAAGTGCATGATGTTTTCCATGTCTCGATGCTGTAGAAGTATGTAAGCGATCCCTCCCATATACTGAGTATAGAGGATGTTAAGTTAGAAGAAAACCTTGTGTATGAGGAGCGTCCAGTACAGATCTTAGACCGAAGGATTAAAGAGCTCTGGAACAAGAGTATTCTGTTAGTGAAGGTCCTTTGGAGGAATCACAAGGTAGAAGAGGCCACATGGGAGGTAGAGCAAGTTATGCAAAATCGTTACTCGGAGTTGTTCGTGTGAATTTTGGGGACGAAATTCTTTTAAGGGGGGGAGAATTATAACACCCCACTTGATATACGTAGCTAATTTATGTTGTTTGCTCTCAATTGAGTTTGTAAGTTGTTATTTTTGGTTGGTTGACCCATGGTTGGAATTATGTGTTGGTTTGGTTGAGTGTTTGCCCTGAATTTGGTGAAGTCTTGCAGAATTTTGGAAGTGTAGACTTCGCCGCGGCGAAGAAGGAGTGTCACCGCAGTGACGTAGCACCTGTATTTCTTCACCGAGGTGAAGAAAGAAACTTCGCCGCAGCGAAGCTCTGGCTGAAAAGTTGGGTGAAGTTTCTAGAAAATTTTCCATAGGGGCAAAGTGACCATTCTACCCCTAATTAAAAGTGGGGAGTGAAATGCAAGAAAATTTCATGGAGAATGTAATGAATTAGGGGTGTGAGTGTAATGAATTAAAGGATAAAAATAGACTGTCTAAGAAAGAACAAGGGCAAAATGGGGATGCATGTATAAATTATGAGCTAAAAAGGGATTAAGCGTGGTAAACCCTTCATTCATTCTTCTTCCACCGCCATACCCTTTCACCATTTCCTCTCAACTTTTCCTTCAATCTTTCAAGGATTTTTGAGGGCTTTTAGTTGGATCTTGGTAGAGAATTAATCTAAAGCATCCTAAGGTAAGGATTCTTGCTTTAAATGTGAAATTTATCTATAGATGTGTTGAAGTCTTATAGTATGTTGTTTAAAGTTGTAGAGAAAAGACCATCTACCAAAGGAAAGAGAAGTGCTAGTGGAATCACTTCACCACAAGGTAAGTAAATATAACCCAAGTTAAAGTTTAAGAACTCTTTGAGTAGAGATTTTCTTTATGCATGCATGTATTATGCTTGTTGAGACTTGAGATGAGATGAGTAGATAATTGATGTTGGTTGTATATATGTAAATGATAAGAAGTATTTTGATGTGTGAAGAGAGAGTGAAGTTGAGTTGAAGTTGGAGAGGTTTGTGTCAACCTTTTTGGGAGTGTTTTCCTTGATAGGAATTATGGCTATATGAGGGAGTTTTCTTCCATTTTGGATAGTTAAAGAGAAGAGTAGAGTTATAGATAAAGTAGAGTTTTTGCATGCACATGAGTTGTTTGATGAAATGCTTAAGAGAAGCATGAGTGAGAATAGAGAACCTTAATTATTGCAACATTGGCATTTCATGAGTGCATGAATGAGCATGAGCATAACATATGCATTGTTGTGCCTTTGAGAAGTAGCTTGAGAAAGAGTAGAGAATTTTGAGTATAAGCTACTCTAAAAGTAAAGAGAAAGAGAGAATAAGCACTAGAGCAAAAAAAAAAAAAAAAAAAAAAGAGTAGTGCTAAAGAAGAGAATAGAGTAGGTTGTGCGATGGGGAACTCGTGAGTGATGAGAAGAAGTCGTGAAGAGTGGAACACTAAGTTCCAACCGTGCCTCCGATAAGATGAGGCCGTGACAGTCACGAAGAGTGGAACAAGAGGTTCCGGCCGTGCCTCCGATAAGACGGGGCTGTGACATTCGAGAGAGAGAGAGAGAGAGAGAGAATATGTACTCACATGGCCAAGGGTTCCGAATCCATGCATCACTGAGTTCGATCGGCAGAGAATGAGTAAAAGTCATGAAGAGTGGGATAAGTTCCCAGTTGTTTCTCCGGTAAGATGGAGCCGTGACATCCGATGAGAGAGTTAGTAGAAAACGAATGTGAGAAGAGAAACAAACAGAAAAATGAGAGAGTAATGTAAGGAAAGAATTAAAAGAAAGAGTTACGGGGATAAACGAGTAGAGGATTTAGTTACTGAGCCTTTTTGTGCTCACCCTGTTGTTTTCTATGTTTTTGCAGGATCTAGGTGAGGGCGCGGTCGAATGGATGTCAACAGGCAAGGAGAAATAGCTATATTGTCCACCACTGTAACAACTTCTTTCTACTTTCATAGTCATAAAATATATCAATAAAAGATAAGCATATTTATCAAATCAGTTGGGCCCAAAAATTTTCTTTACTTAATAAATACATTCTTTACACAATACAACATCATTTGTACAAAAAGACTCTCAAAAACAGTAGACAGTGCAGCCAAATCTCCCCGCTTGCCGACGTCCATCCGACCAGGTCCTCACCTATGTCCTAAACAACAAAGAAAACAATGGGGTGAGCATAAAGATGCCCAGTAAGTAAATCTCCTACTCTATATTCCCCGTACATTACTCATCAATTCTTTCCGTACTCTTGTTACTTTCTCTACTTCTAGTTCTCACTATTCTTTTCTTTCTTTTTATTCTCATCACCAATGGGGAATATCATAACCATGCATTTTCTTTCTTTTCTTTTCTTTCTATTCTTTCTTTTTCTCATTCTCATTCCGCTTTCTCGTAGCGGAGACCGCTCTCTCTCATAGCGGTTTACATGCATTCCGCCCTCTCATGGCGGAGACCGCTTTCTCTCTTAGCGGTTTACATGCATTCCACTCTCTCATGGTGGAAACCGCTTTCTCTCATAGCGGTTTACATGAGGATAACTCTACACTCATGAGTTCCCTATCGCACAACCTATTTTCTTTTCTTTTCTGTAACATTTAATAATCATTTTATTCTCTAGTGCTACTTCTTTCTTTCTCTTTATTCTAAGAGAATTGGTTCTTTTCTTTATCTCTATTCATAGAGTGTTTATTTCTCATTTCTAATATTTCTTTCTCATGTGATTACTCAATTAAACATATGCATATGGATGGCTCATGCCTAGAATCTTTCTTATATGCATTCATGAGATGCAATCCTACTATGTCGCATAAAGTAAGGTTCTCTACTTCTACTCATGCTTCTTTTAGGCATTTAATCAAACAATTTGTGTGCATACATAAACTTTATTCTAGCTTTAGTTATCCTTCTTTCTTAACCATCCAAAATTGGAGTTCAACTCCTTTAAAACATCACACATCCTGCAAGGAAAACACACTTCAAAAATTCCCTCAAGTTCTTCTAATTCTATCCATACTTCTACCAAAACTTATCAACACAATCCACCCTTCTCATGGTGGAAATTTTCTTCATAAAACAACCTTGAATTCATTCATGAATTCATCCACTCATTTCAACATAATAAATTCAAGCATTAATCATATATAAACTCTCTACACATCACTCAATCATGCAAATCACAACTTAGGTGGATATACTTACCTTAGACACAAGTAGAATCCACTTAAGCTCTCTACTCTTGATGGCTTGATACTTTCTCTTAAACCTTCAATACACAATTCAATAAGGATCCTACTATTTCAACAATAAAATTACATCTAGAGTAAGGATTCTCACCTCTTAGTGCTTAGGAGCAACTTGTAAAAATTTCTAGTCAAAGGCTCTTCAAAGATCCTTGGAAAATTGGATGAAAATTTGAGAGAATTGAAGGATGAAAGAGGCGGTGGAGAAGAATCAAGTGAAAGAGTTTCTAAAGCTAAACCCTTGATATCTCATATTTTATCCACTCTTTCCCAAAATACCCTTGCTTCTTCTTTGAAATTCCATCTAAGACCTTTCATTCTTTGCAAAAACAACCCCATTCAAACTATTCTCCATGAAATTTCCTTACATTTCACTCCCCACTTTTCTTGCTAAAAAGGGGTAGAATGGTCATTGAGTCTTAAAAGGAAGAATTCTCTACAACTCAAGGGGAACATTCAGCCGAGTCTTCGCCGCGGCAAAGCTATTTTCTTTGCCCCAGCGAAAGCTCACAGTAGCTACACGGGGTTGTAGCACCTCATCGCCGTGGCGAAGATTCCTTCTTCACCCCGGCGAAAGTTGTAACCTCAAAATTTCGCTAAGTCTTACAATTTTTCAGGGCAATCACTCAACCAAACCAATACACCCTTTCAACCAAGGGTAAACCAAGCAATATTAACAACATACAGACTCAATTGAGGATAAATCAACAAACATTCAAGCCATTCATCAAATCTTAACTACGTACCTCAAGTGGGGCGTTACAACCACATTTTTGATGACTTTTGTATATGATACTTTACTTTGTATAAAGAGTGTATATATTTAATAAAAGAAAAATTTGGGCCTAACTACTTTTGCTAATGACAGGTATTTTATTGTAAGTGTATTTTTATACGTATAGTAGTAAAAAAGAAGTCATCACACACATGCAACTACCATATTGGCTATACTTCCACAACTCTCTAATTCAACCAAATTGTGAGCTAAAAACTCACTAACTTTAGTATCAAACCTAGCCGAATTCATCACTTCTCTACACTCCAAAAATTTCAACACAAAATCTTCCACAACTTCACCCAATCATCACATAACCATACACTACTTCTCATGGCTAGAATTTATACATCATTAAACATCAAAAACAGCCAATAATTCTCTCATACCATCACATACAGACAAGCAAAAATTCATTCAACACAAGTCTTGCTCAAATCAAGGTTCAAATTAGGTTTACTTACCTTGAATATGTGAGATCACTTCCCTTTTGCTCTAAATCTCTTCCTCTTAGACCTAGATCATATAAAAACCATAAGAATTTAAAATTTTAAAGTTTAATCACACTCCTTTTGTTAGAATCTTACCTTAGGATGCTTTAGGATAGAAAATCTCCAAAAATCCAAACCAAATCCTATGATTTTCCTTTGAAATTTAGTGAAGAAAATTGAGAGAAGATGGGGAGAAGATAGCGTGAACGAGGGCTGCATTTTGGTTAGGGTTTCTTCAAATGAAGCCTTATATCAAATAATATAAGCATGTATTCCCATTTTGCCCTTGCACTTTCTATGAAATTCCATCTATGTCCTTCAATCAATTACTAAAATACCCTCTTTTTTATTATCTTCTTCACATTATTTTGCTTCCTTTCACTTCCCACTTTTTCTTCTAATTATGAGTGAAAAGACCATTTTACCCCTAATGAAGTTTTACGGAATTTTCTTCACATTTTTCTAAGGTAACTTCAAAGAAATCCAACTGAGGTTATTAGGGCATAAGTAAAATTATGTACCTTGATGTAGGTGTTACAAAGCTCGAATGGCTTGAAAAGGAAATGGTGACCCTCGGTGTCAAAGAGAGGGAATTCCTTGACAAGATTCATGCGAGTGAGACCGCTTGAGCAAAGGTTGAAGCCAAAGCGGTTGAGGCCGAGAAGAGTTTGGCACAACAGTAAGGTGCCAATAATAAGTTGAACTCTAAGCTCACTTCGACTCAAAAAACTGCCTCGGACTGGGAGCAAAGTTCAAACAGGTCTCACTCAATCTTGCCCAAGAGGTGAAAGGTCGACAAAAAGCCAAGGTTGAAACTAAGCAACTTAGGCTTGAAATTAGGGAGCTGAACGAGGCCATCACTAATCGAGTTTGGGAGACTCGGTCTTCCTTGTGCAAAAGTTGTGGGAAACTCATCCCTTGATCAACTTCTCTTTCCTTCTGCGGGCTTATCAGAGGGAGGTCGATCGGATGAAGACAAAGGCTCAAGGGATGGTCTATGTTTACTCGGATGATTATGAGCCCGATGATTAGGGCCAAGAGGAAGTCGAGGAGGGCGAGAAGGATGCTGGTGTGAAGTAAGAAGTCAAAGATATGGCTCGCCTGGCTATGCTTTTGCCTATTGCTGCCGACCTTCCTCCAGCTGAGCCTCTGCATGGTGTACCAGCTCCCATCCCCAAGCTGTCGTGACTACTGCTGAGGAAACATCTGTCCCTGTTGGCGACAAGCCCCATGATCCTCCACTTGCTTAGAAATATTTCTCTTTTCATACATATTTTTTTTAGTTTAGTTTGTAACTAAACTTTTAAAATTTAATGAAAGATGGTTTTTGCATATATTCGTCGAACAATTTTTAATTTCTATAGAGTCGTTTCGAGTTTGTTCCAACTTATGCGTAGCTTGCTTCTTGAGGAACTTTTTCGAACTTATACAAGAAAATCTTATGTGACAACTCTGAGTTTGGACTGATTGCCCGTCTCGAGTTTTAGCCACTGGCTTATGACCAATTTTCCTTTGACGTGTTTTACTTAACTTTTCCAAGTGTAACTTCGTCAATTTGGGATATTTCACCTTAACAAGTTAGAGTTTGACATGGCTTATCAAGCTAAGTTGCCTATTTTCGAACTCCTAACTCTGAGTTTTAGATGTGATTGCATTGTAACAACTGCTGAAAACTAGTACAATGCATGCATAATAACAATAGAAAATTGGGCCCAAAACTTTCTTTTCATTATAAGTCATATGTCTTTTATACACAAAGAGTATTGTTTACAAAAATTCATTTTAAAAGACAAAACAGGGGAAACAGTGTAGCTATTGCCCTTTGCTTGCCGACGCCCTCCGACTGTCTCAACACCTAGGTCCTGCATCCACAAAGGAAAAATAACGGGGTGAGCACAAAATAATGCTCAGTAAGTAAAACCCTCTATCTGTCTGTCCCCATATGTATTACACTTAATTCTTTCCTTATACTATTTCTGATTCTACTAAACGTCATAGTCTCATCTTACCGGAGGCACGGCCGGATGGCGTTCACACAGCACCATCTCACTCTCCATGACTATCGGGTGGAATTCACACAGTACCAACCCATTCTTAGTGACTACCGAGTAGGGATCACGAAGCACCTACTCGGTTTTCGTAACTATCGGGTGGAGACCACCTAGCACCTACCCGTTTCTCATGAATTTTGGGTAATGATCACCAAGCATTAACCCGTCTCTAATCACTGTCGGGTGATGATCACAAAGCATCAACCCACCTCTAATAAATGTCGGATGATGATCACAAAGCATCAACCCTTTCTCTAATGACTAACCAGGTGGGGATCACAAAGCATCCACCCGTTTCTACTACTTATCGGGTGACGATCACAAAGCATCGACCCATCTCTAAGGGCTATTCGGGTGGTGATCACAAAGCATCAACCCGATTCCCATAACTGTCGGGTGATGATCACATAGCATCAACCCATCTATACTACTCTTCTAATTCACTCTATTCTAGCATTTTTCATTCTCTCTACCCTTAGAGTAGTTGCATCCACCAAGTTCTCTACTCATAGAGTAATTGCATACACAAAGTTTCCTACTCTTTCTTAGGTCACTTTTCAATGCACAATTAGTGCCTATGGATGGTTCATTTCCACTAATGCACTTATGAAATGTCAACATGCAATGTTGCAAGAATTAAGGTTCACTACTCATACTCAAACCTCTACTAGGCATTTCATCAAACAACTCGAGTGCATCATAAAACTCCACTATAGCAATGATTCTAAATCTTTCTCTAACCATCCAAAATGGGGAGAAACCCCCTCACATAGCCACAAAACCTGCCCAATAAAAACACTTCCAAAAAGGGTTCCACAATACCCCTTCAATTCCATCTCAAACTACCTTTCCAACTCACAACTCATTTCTTATATTTGAAAGGTATAAACAATCACAAGGCATAGAAATCTCTATTTAAGCCTCCATACATGGCATATCACATGTAAATCACATACATACATCATTTCTATCAAAACCCTAATCAAGAAAATTCTTAAATCTCAACTTGGGTTGGGATTTACTTACCTTGTTATGGAGAGACTTCACCAACTCTTCCTTTCACTTGGTTTGCTTGACTTTTTCTCTACTCTTAACCAAAAGAACAAAAACCCTCAAACTTCAATATAAGCTAAAACTCACAAAGTTTCACAACCAAAGTAAGAATCCTTACCTTAGGAAGCCTTAGGTTGATTTTCTACCCCAAATCACTTCAAAAACCCCTTAGAACTCCTTGATCAAAAGAAAGAGAAGTTGAGAGGAAACAAGAGTGGAGAGTTGCGTTTGAGAAGAAGAATGAGGGGTTTGCTAACTCTTAATTCCTTTTAATGAAATTTATACCCAAGCATTCCCATTTTGCCCTTACTCTTCTTTGGGAATTCTATCTATATCCTTTGATTCATTACCAACACACCCCCATATCAACATATTCTCCATGAAAAATCCTTATATTTTACTCCCCACTTTTCCTGCTAATTGGGGGTAGAATGGTCAAATTGCCCTTAGGGAAGAAAATATCTAAAACTTAACAAACATTTCGTCATGCGAGTGCGCGCGCGAAACTGTCCAGAGAGTTTCCCCGTGGTTTCAACACCTCTTCGCCACGGCGAAGATTCTTCTTCGCCCCGTGAAGCTTGGCTCACTGAACTTCCTCTATTTTCAACCAATTTCAGGGCAAGCATTCAACACAACACTCAATCAAACAATATTACCAAAAACCAACTCAAATAAGAGCGAAAGAAGAAACAATAACTACGTACCTCAGGTGGGGCGTTACATGCATGGGTTGCGATTTTGAAACAATAGATGATAAATAATAAACAATAAATAAAAAAAATGGTGTACAAAGAAAAGTTTATGAATAACACCTCTTTTTATTGCTAACATTTTGGCCATAAATGACCTTACAATGAATATTTGAGAAAGAACAAAACATGATAGGAACCCAAGTTGCTTATTGGTAATACCTTCGCAAATGCTCAGCGTTCCATGCTCGTAGTACGGCCTCACCATTGAGGTGTTCCAAGTGGAAAGTCCCTGGTGTGAGCTTTTCAGAGATCTTGAATGAACCTTCACATTTGAGACCAAGTGCCCCCAAATTTGGGTTTTGTGTACCCTAGACAACCTTTCTAACGACCGTTAGGAATCGATCTACCCAACGTAGCAGAAAAACAAAAAACAAAGGATGAATTGATTCCTTTAAAACTCAAGATCAGAGTACAAATTATATAGTTAACATGTTAAATAAAAAATTCTGCAGAAAATATAACAATCCACACAAGGATTAGAGATCTTATGCATGTTTGAAGGCTCCTTCACTTTGTCTTTGATTTGAATTTGCTACCGATTCAAAGTAGAATCGAACGAACGGTGATCCATACGAAAACAATCCAAAGAACTAAAGAGGGATTTGCTAGATCCTCTATTGGCTTCAAGAATCAACTTGAATCAAACAAAAACTTTGATTCAAGCACCAAGGGAAAACATGAGAGTGTAGAGAATGAGAGTTGCCTTAATTTTGCTTTCAATGAATAAAAATGAATTATTCATTTGTCCTCTCAACACACGTGCACTTATATAGTGCATGTGTGAAAACCCTAATCCTCTTAGGAATAGGATTGGGCTCCAACCCAAATTAGCCCTTGTGTCCAAACACTCTCAATTTGTATTTTATTTTAATTATTATTATTGTAATTAAAATCAATTAATATGTTTATCAAATATATTAACATTTAATAATAATAATAATTCATTTAAATATATGCGTACATATATTTAAATATAATCTCACTAATTTAATTTAATATTAAATTCAGGTAACAACCTTAGCAAATCTAATTTCACTGTGAGATTAACAAAAAACTATTTCATCCTAAAAGAAGAAAATACCCCTTGCACAAACTGATTCTCAAATTATCTTCTATGTGTGTGACCCATAGGCTTTTCATCATACCGGCAGTGTGTAGTATCTCGATTAACACCAATTAATCGTCTCACTATACACAGACCAAGAGTGACCCCTAGCAAGGCATCATGGCCACCCAATAGATTTGGATTCAACGAAATAGCTACCTGTCAATGATATGGTTACGTGCAATCAAATCCTTTCATCATTTGTTATCTCATCGAGACTGAGGTATAGAAATAGTGTCACCCTCAATTATCCTCGATATATTTGTATTCAGTTACTAGAACAATGATCGAAATAATTAGATTGAGCAACAACTCAATCCCACTATGATCACAGAATTAGTGTCATTGTCATTAACAAAAACTGCGTCATGAGATAACTTATCCCGTACTCGCATCCTCTCTCGATCTACCATAGTCTTGATACACTCCTTGATGCGGTCAATCACTACCGTATTGACAGCTCTGAATAGAACTGCGTTGGGCTAGTGTCAAACTATACCAATAGGTGCACAAGGCACTCCGGTGATCTCAAGTCTAAGGATCACATGCACCTCCTCACGATGTTCAACCACCTCCTGTGGCACATCTTCCTGTCTTTCGTCTAATGTATCTTGTGATACTAGAATTTCATCGAGTTCTACTTTTCTCCCATTAGTACTTCTTGAAAATTTATTTCCTAAAAAGACACCAGTACAAGTGACAAAAATTTTGCGCTCTTCTGGATGGTAGAAATAGTATCCTTTGGTCTCCTCAAGATACCCCACAAATATACATTTGCAGGATTTCGGGTCCAGCTTGTTCGAAGTCAATTTCTTGACATAGGCTTCGTAACCCCAAATCCTTAGATAAGACAAGTTGGGCTTTCGCCCACTCCATTGTCCATATAGAGTCTCATTTATAGACCTTGACGGCACATGGTTCAATGCGTGAGTCGCAATCTCTAGGGCATAACCCCAGACTTATGCGAGCAAATCATAAAAATTCATCATAGACCTAACCATTTCAAGTAAGGTCATTTTCCTCCTTTCAAACACACCAATATGCTTAAGTGTATACGAAGGGATGAGTTTTGATAATATCACACATTCCTTCGAGTATGTTTAACTCAACTTGCCACAATTGGCATAGTTTTCATTTTGAGATTATCCTTATTGTCCATCTTAAAAACATATTATTATGAAATAGTTCCACAAAGAATATTATTTATACTCAAGGACAACAATCCATTTGTAAAGTAATATTCTCATTTGCGGCTATGCCATGGAATGACGCTAACATCTGAAAGTGAATGTGCTTCAGATTGTAATTCCTTGTTGCCTTATTCAGCACTATGTAAGATGGCGACGTTCCTATGGTAGGACATGCATACTCTTTCATAGGACGAGGTAATTCAGCCATTATCTCTAGTTCTGAACTTGAATCTGACGAATCTGAATCTGAATTTGATGAATTTTCAGGAAGTTCTGGTTCCTTCCTCTTTCAACCGATCAAATCCACTCTATCAATGTAAAGAACTAATTCTTTATCCAGTGATCGACGACCTTGCATTCAAAAACTAACACACCAAAGAAGAAAAAGAAAAAGAAAAGTAACCCAAATAAAAATAATAAAAATTAAATAATACAATAATAATAATAATAATAATAATATCAATAATTAAAGCACACGTTATCAAGAAAATTAAACAACTTAAACAAACCCTCGGCAACAGCGCCAAAAACTTGATGAACAATTTTATAACCTCGCAAGTGCACGAATCACTCTCGTAGTCTAGTTTGCAAAAGCAAGAGTCGATCCCACAGAGATTTGTAAGCAATTTATTAATCCTAATAATGATGCTTCAATTAAAACTAAAAACAAGACTTAATAATGAAGAATTAAGGAAGATCACTTTATAAGCAACAATTGAATAAAACTAAAATTAAACAACTATTAAAATTATCTAAAACCCAATTGACCAAAACCTAGGGCTCCAATTTTACCATAGTTATCTAGCTCTATGTCAAACATCTCTCTATTGTTTATCAATTCAGTCTCTAGGGTTTGCAATCACTAAATCAAGGTATTACCATAAGGCGTTCGAGATTAACCTAGTATTTTTAACACAAGACTAGCTAGGCTGTATAGTCTAGCCTATGAATTAAAAACCCATTAAACACAAAAATACTTGAAATCATGAATAAAGGCGCATCTGTCAGGGCATATGCACAGACACTAATTATTTAAGAAATCATGAACCAACTAATATTCTTTCAGGGCGTATGCACAAAATACTAATCATTCATTCAATAATATCTACACAAACAACCTACTAATTCACACTAAGTGTCGTCACACAATAACGAAAATTGAAGGCAGAATAAATACATGAATGAATCCAAATTTTCATTGAATTGATAGTAATAAATATATGTTTAAACATAGAGCCTTCCAATTAGGCTACATTGGATCCCTAAATAAGAGTTTAGTTACACATGATCATAAGGAAATCAAACCTCAAAATCTTGAAAACCATGAAGTACAAGAAGAAGAAGATGAAACCCTAGGTAAGATCTCCTTTCCTTGTCTCTTCCTAATTATATTTGATATTATAAACCCCTAGCCCCCTAAAATATTGCTAAGGACATCTATTTCTAATATTAAAGTCATGAGGGTATCATGGTAAAAAGTTATACTTCAATTAAAAATGCATGATAACAAACCTGCACATCTCCAAGCACTAACATAACTTTCGTCTCCATTTTTATCCATCTTCCAGGTATAACTAGGCCACAATCAAAACATAAAAGCTATAGCTCTGTCTCTTAGATTTTAAACACCACCAGAACTAGGTCAATCAGAGTTGTGTAGCTCAAGTTTTGATCATTTTTGTGCAGCATGTTCTAGCAGAAAAATTTCCGAACATAAATTTCTTGCATTGCGCCGCAGCATGAAGTTTCTGTCCATTTGCAATTTTATGCTGCGGCATGGGAATAGTTCCGCCGTGGAATGGGAATAGTTCTGCTGCGGCAAACAATCTTCAAAAATCCATAATTTCTTCGTTTGAGCTCCAATTCTTGAACTGTTTGTTCCTACGCGCTTGTGATTCTTTCATCTTCAATGTCCATGCTTGAAATCTTCATTTTTCAGCACCTAAACACCTGAAAATTCAAAAAACATACCTGTTATTCTAGAAAACAAAAGAGATAAAAAATTAAGTAAAATTAACCAATTAAACCTGATTCCCTCACAAAATACCCTTAAAATCACTTAGTATTAGTGCACTTCCAAGCACTCATTAGTTATATTGCCGCGGCGAGAGCGCACTGATCTACAATAGATTAGTTCAATCAGTTGCATAGAGCACCAAATGGATTTTGCAATCAATCTTAACATCCGATCTCAACAAAAATCCACATCATATTATACCAATCTTGTAGATCATCAACAAATTAAGATTTATCAAGTGTATTAAGTCAATCGATTATTCAAAACATGCCATCAACACAGAATTTATGCAAATTTAACAAAATAACATGTTATCAACCTCATATTAAACTATTTAATCTAGTACCCTACACTCTAATACAACTGTTAGGAATCGATCTACCCAACGCAGCAGAAAAACAAAAATCAAAGGATGAATAGATTCCTTTGAAACCCAAGATCATAGTACATATTATATAGTTAACACATTAAATCAAAAATTCTGTAGAAAATATAACAATCCACACAAGGATTAGAGATCTTACGCATGTTTGAAGGCTCCTTTACTATGTCTCTGATTTGGATTCGCTACCGATTCAAAGTACAATTGAATGAATAGTGATCTACACGAAGACAATCCAAAGAACCAAAGAGGGATTTGCTAGATCCTTTATTGGCTTCAAGAATCAACTTGAATCAAAGAAAACTTTGATTCAAGCACCAAGGGAAAATGTGAGAGTGTAGAGAAGGAGGGCTGCCTCAATTTTGCTTTCAAAGAATAAAAATGATATTATATGCACTTATATAGTGCATATGTGAAAACCCTAATGCTCTTAGGAATAGGATTGGGCTCCAACCCAAATTAGCCCTTGTGTCCAAACACTCTCAATTTGTATTTTATTTTAATTATTATATTGTAATTAAAATCAATTAATATGTTTATCAAATAAATAATAATAATTCATTTAAATATATTGGTACATATATTTAAATATAATCTCATTAATTTAATTTAATATTAAATTCAGGTAACAACCTTAGCAAATCTAATTGCATTGTGAGATTACCAAAATACCCTTTCGTCCTAAAAGACGAAAATACCCCTTGCACAAACTGATTCTCATATTATCTTCTATGTGTGTGACTCGTAGGCTCCTCATCATACCGACAGTGTGTAGTATCGTGATTAACACTAATTAATTGTCTCACTACACATAGACCAAGATTGGTCTCTAGCAAGGCATCATGGCCACCTAATAGATTCAGATTCAGCGAAATAGCTACCTGTCAACAATATGGTTACTGTGTAATCAAATCCTTTCATCATCTGTTATCTCATCGAGGCTGAGGTATAGAAATAGTGTCAACCTCAGTTATCCTCGATATATTTGTATTCAGTTACTGGACCAATGACCGAAATAATTAGATTGAGCAACAACTCAATCCCACTGTGATCACAGATTTAGTGTCATTGTCATTAACTGAGTTGCACCGTGAGATAACTTCTCCCATACCTGGGATTGATTAATCCTCTATTGATCCACCAAAGTCTTGCTACACTCCATGATGCAGCTAATCACTACCGTATTGATAGCTCTGAATAGAACTACGTTGGGCTAGTGTCAAACTACACCAATCGGTGCACAAGGTGCTCTAGTGACCTCACATCTAAGGATGACATGCACTACCATTCGTTAGAGGATTTGTTCCATAGACACTAGGGTTACCACATATATGGAATCCTCTGGTGAGTCAATCTAGTGAACTTACCTACAGCAAGCACCCATATGTTGCACTAGGTTGTTGGCAAACAACCTTGAGAAGTGAGATCAGTCACTGCCTTTCGACAAGGTCATTCAACATTATGATAGCCTTACCATATTATCTATGTCCTTGGTCAGAATAATACTGGGGCTATGGACCTTTCTAGAATGCCCATCATATGTGCTCATAAGGTTCTCACTATCAAGATGGGAAACACTTGATACCCTCGTCATGGTTCTACCATCCGAAGGACATATCTCAATACAAACAACTATGTTTTACATGATATAATAGATAATGCTTTTTTATTGATTAATAAACATTATTACAAAAAGTCAATTCCACAATAATTGATTGACTCTAGGGCACCTACTCCAACAAGGACTAGGTCGCCCACTTCAAAGCCCTTGTTTTTGACTTTGGAGTTGAAGTATCATCTGGCTCGCTGCTAGTATAAGGCGAGCCTTAGTTGAGACTTGGCTCGATGTTCTTCGATTTGGTCTAGCCTCAGGCAAAGAAGATCTTCGTTTGTTTCTTCATTGAAGACTTCTCTTCGAAATGAACTAATCCCCCACTTCAGCTAGGGCCATTGCTTCACGCCCGTATGATAGAGAGAATAGGGTTTTTCCTGTCGAGCTCCTGGTTGTCATTCGGTAAGACCATAAGGCCATGGGTAATTCCTTGGCCCATCTTCCTTTCAAGGCGTCGAGCTTCTTTTTAATGGTGTGCTTCATTACTTTGTTCACAGCCTTTACTTGATCGTTAGCTTGAGGTCGGTAAACAATGGCAAAGCTCTTCTTGATTCCCAATCGTCCGTAGAAAGATTTGAAGTCCTCACTGGCAAACTATTTTTCGTTGTCAGTTATTATCGTATGGGGGATTCTGAATCTACAAATGATGTTTTTGTAGACAAAATCTCTCAGCTTGTTCGACGTGATGGTGGCTAAAGGCTTAACTTCTGCCTACTTAGTGAAGTAGTCCACATCAACCATTACGAACTTAACACCCTTTTTTTCTTGAGGCAAATGGCCTATCAGGTTAATCCCCCAAATTGAAAATAGCCAAAGGCTTGTCAAAGCAGTTAACTCTTGGGGTGGAGCTCATGGAACATCTACGAATCTCTGGCATTTGTTGTATTTGTGCACATAGTCTACTGCATCATCAAAAACTGTTGGCTAGTAATAGCTTTGACAAAGTGCTTTTGTATATTAGAGATCTGCCTTGTACATGGTTCCCACAAATGCCTTCATGGATTTCTCTCAAAACATAGTCCGCGTCTTCATGGTCAACACATCGCAAGAGTAGCGTGTTGTACCCATGCTTATACAGATTGCCATTGATGAGCGTGTATTGACTTGATTTTGCTCAGAGTGTTCTGGCTTTATTTCTTCCTTTAGGCACTATTCCATCTCTTAGATAGGCAATTATTGCATCCATCCAACTGTATCTTTACCCTGTTACTAAGACTAGTTCTTATGGGACGAGGATGCTTGGACTTGGTAGGAACTTAATAGGTATTGAATCAGTCTTCTCTTGGCTCATTGCAGAGTTTAGGCGAGCTAGAGCATTGGGCACTGAATTCTTCTCCCCAGGGATCTAATGAATTGTGAAGGATTTGAACTACCCAAGCTTGGATTTCACTTGCAGGAGATAGGATGTCATTCTATCCTCATTTGCCTAATATTCATTGGTAATCTGATGGACTATGAGTTGGGAGTCGTTATAAATCTTGATGGACTTTGCCCCTATTTCCTTAGCAAGGCGAATCCATGCGAGCAATGCCTTGTACTCGGGCTTGTTGTTGGAGGTGGAGAACCCAAATCTGATTGCGGCTTTGATTGGGTTTTCTTCGAGACTTTCGAGCAAAAGCCCAGCTCTTGCCCTTTTCTTATTTAAGGACCTGTCTATATACAAAGTCCATTACCACAGGTCATTGAACTTTGGCTTTTGCTGTCTGCTTTCCTCTAGGGTGCTTGCCCTTGGCAAGCTTACTTTCCTTCTGGTTGATAAGAGAATTCTGAAATGTAGTCTGCCAAAGCCTAACCTTTTATTTATGTTCTCAAGATGTACTTGATGTCATGTTGATTCATTTCCATTGTCCATTGGATCAATCTGCCCGTTGCTTTGGGCTTCTGCATTATCTTCCTCAATAGAAAGTTTGTCAGGACATGTATGGAGTGCGCCTAAAAATAAGGCTGCAACTTCCGAGCGGCAATGACAAGTCCATAGGCAAGCTTTTCCATCTAGAGGTATCTTGTCTCTACGTCAAGCAACCTCTTGCTCACATAATATACTAGCCAATACATTCCCCCTTCTTTGCATACTAAAGCTGCGCTTATCACGGACTTAGATACTAATAAGTTAGTAGTAGTGGCTCACCCTAGATAGGCTTTGATAACAAAGAAGGCTATCCTCAATGTTTCTTCAATTCCCAGAAGGCTTTCTTGCATTCCTCTGTCCACTTGAAACCCTTTTTCCTCTTTAGGGTCTCAAAGAATGGTAAACACCTATCTATGGCTCGGGAAACAAACCTGCTAAGTGCGGCCATATGTCCTGTCAAGCTTTGAACTTGCCTTATGTTAGTCGGGCTTTTCACGTCTAAGAGAGCTTGGATCTTCTCTGGGTTGGATTCGACACCTCGTTGATTGACCATGGATCCTAGAAACTTTCCCAAGCTTACTCTGAAAGCACACTTCAGAGGATTGAGTTTCATTCTGTATCTTCTGAGGATGTCAAACATTTCCCCTAGGTGTTCGATGTGGCTTTTGACGACTTTTGATTTGACAAGCATGTCATCGATGTACACCTCCATTGTCTTGCCGATTTGTTCGGCGAACATCTTGTTCACAAAACACTGGTAGGTCACTCCAGCATTATTTAGGCCAAACGACATAACTCAGTAACAGTAAATACCCTAGTTAGTAATAAACGAGGTGTGTTTTTCATCGGGCTAATACATCAGGATTTGGTTATATCTTAAGTATGCATCCATGAAGATGAGTAGTGCGTTCCCGATTATAGCATCTACTAATTGGTCAATCTGAGGTAGCAAAAATTTATCTTTGGGACAGGCTTTATTCAAATCTATGAAGTCAACGCAAGTCTGCCACTCGCCATTCGACTTTTTCACCAAGCGTGGGTTGGCGAGCCAGTTAGGGTATTTCACTTCCCTAATGAAGCTGATGTTCAAGAGTTTGTCAACTTCATCTTTGAGTGCTTTAGAGCGCTCTGCATCCATAGATCTTCTCTTTTGTGTAATTGGTCGAGCTGTTGGGTCGATATTTAGTCCATGGCACATTACCTTGGGTCTGAAGTTAGAGTTGGTGCCCTAGAGCCAATCAATTATTGTAAAACTGACTCTTTGTAATAATGTTTATTAATCAATAAAAAAACAATTTTCTTCTATATCATGTAAATCATAATTGCGTGTATTGATATATGTCCTTACGATGGTAGAACCGTGACGTTGGTATCAAGTGTTTCAAATCTTGATAGTGAGAACCCTATGATCACATATGGTGGTCATTCTAGAAATGTCTGTAGCCCCAGTATTATTATGACCGAGGACATAGATAATATGATAAGGCTATCATAGTGTTGAACAACCCTACCGAAATACAGTGACTAATCTCACTTGTCAAGGTTGTTTGCCAACAACCTGGTGCAACACATGGGTGCTTGTTGTAGGCAAGTTTACTAGACAAACCCACCAGATGATTCCATATAGATGGTAACCCTAGTGTCTATAGAATAAATCCTCTAATGAATGGTGGTGCATGTGATCCTTAGACTTGAGATCACTGGAGTGCCTTGTGCACCGATTGGTGTAGTTTGATATCAGCGTAACATTGTTCTATTCAAAGCTATCAATACGGTAGTGATTGGCTGCATTGAAAAGTGTATCAAGACTATGGTGGACTAACAAAGGATTCATCACTCCTGGTTACAGAAGAAGTTATCTCACAGGGCAATTCAGTGAATGACAATGACACTAAAGCTATGGCCTGTAATACCCAAGATATCAAAGGTATGTTCCTAACTCAAAATAGTCCTTTAGATGTTAATTTTAGGTTAAAAAGCATAAAATCTAACTAAGGGCAAAATAGTCAATTCATTTGGAACGGTATGAATTAATTATCCATAGAGAGGCTTAGGGGCAAAATGGTTATTTTGCCTATGGATAAGCATTGAAAAAGTCAAGGATGAGTAGGCTTCATTGCATTTAATGGCATTAATTAAGTAATAATTATATCTAGTGTGAAATGACCAAAATGCCCTTATATGAAGAATTAAGGACTTATGAGTTATACAATTAAAATAATTGGGCCAATTGTATAATTTTGGAAAATAAATGAAATATTTTCCTATAAATGAGATGACATTCGTTCAAGCCAAAGGAGAGAGCCTTTCTTCAACATTTCTTCCATTTTCTCTCAAATCTTCCATGAAACAAGCTTTCTTTCTCTAGGTTTTCAAGGAGTTTTGCATAATTTTTCAAGGAGAACAAGATAGGAGCCTTGGATCTTCAATTAGAAGGGTTTAAGGTAAGGATTAAAAACTTTAGTTTTGATGTGATTTGAAGATTTGAAGTAGATGTTGAGGTATAATGTTATATATGTAGGATTAAGGTGTAAAAGAAGTCAAAGGCAAAGGATTTGTTGGAGGAAGTCTTTAAAAAGGTAAGGAAGAACCTCCCATGACTTTAGGGTTTATGCTAGGGTTTGTAGATTTTTTATGAAACCTTAAATTAAAGCTTTAAGGCATAGAATTAGTTGATGGCAAGTGTAGTTGAACTCATTTATTCTACTTATTGCCTTGAATTCATTATACATGAAGTTATTGCTATTTATGTTTTATGAGTTGTGATGTTTGATTGAAGAAAATGAAGTGTGGATACTGATTGTGGCAAAAATTGTAGTATTGAAGGCCACATGGTGTTGAATGGTTGTTATTAGAAGTGTTGATGTGTTGTTTGCATTAGCTTACAATGTTATAGCAATAATGGATGATTATGGGAATGAGATTTTACACTTCCTTTAAGATGTTAAAGACTATTAAGGGGAGGTTTATTTGATCCGTAAGTTAACCTATTGGTTAATGTTAATAGGAATTGATGTGGCATAGTTAATATGAAAATTCGGATTTAGTGAGCTTGGAGGTTTTGTTAACCCTGCTTCTGTATTTCAACCATAACTTGAGTTATAAAAATCGAAATGATATGATTCTTGAAGCATTAGAAAGTTAAGACACAGACCTATAACTTTTGTTTATGCCAAGAGCCAATTCATTTGAGAAAAGGATGGAAAATGGCCTGAAGTATAAACTGGTTATTAAAGTTTAAGATTTAACATGATCAATTCTTATGATTATGAATTGATTATTAATGTATTATTGTAATTATACCATGTACTAATGTTTACCCATTAGTTAGATGATATTTGAAAGATATACATGGTCATGATGTCAATGCATGATTAATGTTATGAAATGGCATGAAGATGCAATGTAATACATGTTTTAAGATGATGTATGTGAGCAAGAGGTAATGTAAATGGATTGATAATCCATAGATGAATTAAAAGTATTAAGCTCACCAAAATATGTATTTACATGCCATAAGATGTTAGAGATGCAAATAGACATGATAGAGATGCGTATAGACACGATGGAAAACGCGTAAGCATATCCTTGTATATCGGTTGAGGAAAGATGAATATATGCTTTAGATGCTAAATAAAGCGTAAGCACACCTCCCGATGATATGAGCTCTAGATGAAATTTGAGGCTAGATGATATGAAGTGCTTAAGATGCTAAGAAAGGTCCGATCGGCTAAACGTTAAATGTTTCATATGCATTTAGTTGCATTACATGAGTTATGATGTTATTTACATCATGAGATGATTTATACTCATGTTAGATGATTTTAGATGTTATGTCATGATATGTGATGTGTGTGTACTATATTTACATACTCATTTGTATGTGTACACATTGATGTTTATATAGCCATGGGATAAAATGATGAAAGCATATGAATTAGTAATAAAAGGGGAAGTATCCCTAAATGTAAAAGATAAGTGATGTGTTAATAAATATGTTTAAATAAAGATCATATAGTACATTCAGAATGAAACAAATCATTCCTTACTGAGCGATTAGCGTTCACCCTTTCATTGTTGATTGCTTTGCAGGTAGACTAGAAGCGAGGGATGCTAGAGACAGCGGGACTACACGTGAGGGGAGATGATTTATTGTCATCTCGATGTTTTTATCTTGATGTAAATAATGTAAATAATAAATATTTGTTAAATACCTTTGGAAGCTTCCACCCTATAAATATGTTTTGATTGTGTAATTTCTTAAAGTTTGTAAATTATAAGTTTGGATCCTGCGTGACATTTTATATGCATGTTTTGGATATTATTATTATTATCCTTACAGATTTTTTCTAAATACAACTCGTTCTCCAGACATGTATCCCTCGGGATTCTCATTGAGGGATATTCGAGGATACCCAGATGAGGGGGTTTACATGGCCAGCTAGATGGGATTGAGTTGTTGCTCAATCTAATTTATTATTTTGGTCATTGGTCTAGTAACTGAATACAAAGATATCGAAGATAACTGAGGTTGACACTATTTCTCTATCTCAACCTTGATGAGATAAAAGATGATGAAAAGATCGGATTGCACAGTAACCATATGGTTGATAGGCAAGCAGTTTCGCTGAATCCGAATTTATTGGGTGACCATGATGCCTTGCTATAGGCCAATCTTGGTCTGTGTTTAGTGAGACAATTGATTGGTGTCAATCGTGAGACTACTCACTATCGATATGATGAGGAGCCTTCGGATCACACATATAGAAGGCATATTAAGGATGAATTGGTGAAAAAGGGTATTTTTGTCATTTGTGATGAAAGGGTATTTTCGTCATTTATGATGGAAAGGATATTTTTCGTCTTTTGAGATTAAATGATATTTTGGTAATCTCACAATGCAATTAAATTTGCTGAGGTCATTGCTTATATTTAATTTCATGTTGAAATTAAAATTAGTGAGATTATGTATATATATATATATATATATATATTATTTAATATTAATATTTGATGATATTAATAAAGATAATATATGATATGAAAATCATATTTGAATTTAAATAAGATTCCATGTGGATTATTACCTTGTTTGGTAATGAGGATTTACTATTCTAGTTATGGAATAAATTTATTCCTAACTAGATTAGGGTTTTAATTTTTGTTGCATATAAAAGGAAACTTAAAATAAAAATAAAAATGGAGAACACATTAATTAAATCCAAGCCACTCACCTTAGTGTCTCTCACGTTTTTCACTTGGTGGAGAAGAGAATGTTTCTTAAAGAAAAATTATGCATCCTTTTTGCTTGTGTGTCTTGCTAGCACTTGAGACCGCAAGTCGATCGTCATCCTGTCTTTGTGTGGATACCGAGAGTTCACTCTTATCTTAGAGTGGGAGCGATTCGTATCGATTGAAGGAGCCTCTAAATGCTGGTATGAAATCTGGAAATTTTATATCCAATATCATTTTATATGTAAAAACGTAAATCAGGTATAAGGTTCTTGGGTTTAATGTTGCTGTTGGGGATTTTATTTTTAATTTCCGTTGTGCAAACCTCATCAGTGACCAATAGTGGTATCAGAGCCTTCCTTATACCTTTTACGTTGTTATTCGACATTTGGTTGAATTGATTTCGATATGTATCGATTATGTTACTGCATGATACGTAAAAACTGATTTTTTGTGTTAAAAATATGTTGCGGTTGATGTGTTGCTAACCTATTTTTTTGCATCTGTATTTGGGGGATTGAAATCAAATAGAACTTGATTCTGATCAGAGAAGGATGCTGCCTTGTAGGGTGGCATGTTGTTGTTGTGTGTTGTCACGCACAGCAGCAACAAGAAGTAGTAGTGGCAGCGTGCAAACGCACGCTCCTACTTCACATATTGCATGCTGCCACACAAGGAGGAGTGCTAGCCACATGCTCCAGCATGTGGCCTTGGGCTGTGTTGTCGCAAACGACACGGCAACAGCCTTGTGCGACTACACCAAGGCTGCTGCCGCACGCAGCAGTGGCGCGTGCGAATGCACCGCTACTATCCTCTTGATTGGTTGCTGTTTTAGGGTTGTCCCATGGTGGCCAAGTGTCCCCCTCCCAGCACTTGGCCTCGGTTGGCACTTGGTTTTTCAGCCAAGGCCCTGATCTGGTGTGAGTTAAAACATGCACCAAATCTTTTTTTTTTTTTTTTTAGGGCGGCGCACGTAAAGATGCAATGGGCTGAATTTTGGGCTGTCATCGCATTGTTGTGTGATATTTTTTATCCATAATTTTCTTAAAAAAAATGTTGTTGCATGTTAGAAACATTCTGGAGGCCCAATTGAGTAAGGCACGATAACAAGGGACTAAAATAAAAATTATTATAACTTATTTGACTTAAAGAACACTGTCGAAATTCAAATGGTAACTTGTAATTTACCTAAGTGCTTAATGTTAAAGCACTTAATTATAAGAAGATAACACATAATTTGAGAAAAAGGTGTTTGAGATGGTTTCTAAGAAGCGTATGAATATTTTAATATTAGTTTGAGATTATAATATGTGTTTATTTCATTTTCATGCAGTGAGATTGCTTATGAACACATCCATTTTGTTCAGAATGTATTAAATACTCTTATATTTCTTTATAATTTCGTAAAAGCAGGTCCGATTTTTATGGAGATTTTTAATACTTCATAACAAAAGGGCTAAATTAAATACTAAATTGTTTCGTAGGTGAAAACAAAATAAACCCGTACTACAACTTTACGAAAAATTTAGGGAGAACAACAGTTTCCCACCTAAGGTTTGGCGAAACTACAATTTTCCACCCATCAAGTTTCAAAACGACACTTTCCCACCCACCATTATATTCTGTTAGAAATATCCGTTCTTAAGAAGGGCAATATGGTGAATTTACTTAAAAGCCTCATAAATCCAAATTTTAAAATCGAAATCTTGGTCGGGTAGCTTTTTCCTTTCTCTTTTCTTTTCTTTTCCTTTTGTTCTCTTTCTGTTTTTTCTTTTTGTCTTATCTTTTCTTCGCCATCATCTCCTTCTTGGCTTCTTCTACATTGGAGGTTGCGACGCTGGCGTAACCTGTAACTGCCAGCTGGGCTGGCGGCGTCACAACCTTCAGCACGAGCCAGCCTCCTACTTCTGCCGCTGCCGGCCTCTCTCGCCGCCTCCGACAACTTTGCCCGCCTCCCTCACCAGCTCTTCATTGCCTCAAACCCATTCTACCGACCTCTCCAACGAGCTGCCGCCTCAAAGACCTCCTTTCTCCTTCGCAGTTGCAGCCACCTGCAACTACGAGCAGCCGCATCCAGATTCCAGCCCCCCCGCCATCTGCTGCCACCTCCATCTGCCTCATCGTCCCCCACCGGTCACTCCCTGTCGTCTCAAACCCCTAACCCTGCCTTTGTCGCCACTGTTTGCAGAAGTTTGTGTTTGATGGTGGAAAGTGGATTGTTTGGTTGATTTTGTGGAGTTGGATTTGGTTTTGAAGTGTTGTTTTTTTATTTCTACTTTGAGGAAGATTTGGGTGATTTCTGCTATATCAAACCCCTCCACATAGTTACCTTGCCAAGTCGCCCACCACCCGTTCTACAAAAAACCCCACCCAGCGCCCACTGCGCAAACCATAACTCGCATAAGAAAGCGAGAAACCAAGCAAGTCCATGATTGTTGAGAGGCAGGAGACGATAGATTAAAAGACAAAGGAGAAGGAACAAGAGAGCGACATCTACAGCTCTTTGGTATGTGTTTTTGGGAAAAAAAAAAAACTTTTTCAAATAGAGGCAAAGAAATTATTGGATTGGGCACGGAGAAGATACAAAGTGCTTGCTTTGCCGGTCGCGTGACCTTGTTCATGGCTATAGATATTTATATTGAAGTTGTCACAAAATTATGGAAAAGGGAACTGTGTGAGTTGCATGAATTATATAGTGGTTATTAGATGTTGCTCAACAGCAAAATGTCGGTCTTTGCTTATTAAAAGTTAATTTTTATGATCTCACCCTCACTTTCTCCCCAAATCTTCACACTCGTTCATCCACCAATTCAAGCTTCTTCTCTCTTAGTTCCATCATCCATGGCTTCTTTTTCAAGGCACAAGCTCATTTTTACGGAACCTTCTCTGGTGGAGTTTGAGGGTCCGGCTATTTCTCCAACAAGCGGTGCTTCAAGCTTGAAGAGTGGTTTGCTGGTTGTATTAGCTGTTCTAGATTGGGGGTTGTTTTAACTGAAATGGCCGGCCAGCTTGGATGTTGGACAGATTAGGAGATTTTTGTTTAATTATTTAGGTGAATCAAATTATTTCATTCTTTTTCCTTTTCTTGTTATATTATGTTAGTCCTTGGTTGAGATTTATAGTAATATATTAAATTCAGAGTGCCAAAAAGAAAAAAAAAAAGAGTTAATTTTTATGTTGTTCATTCTTGTTGGATATGGTTTAAAGAGTTGATGAAAAAGAAACATTTATTTTAGAAGTGTCTGGCCATGTTGCAATGTTCAACTTCTGCGACTAAGTTATATTAAGTTTTATGTTGATTACGTTCTTTTGGTGTACCAGTTAGATGCTGTGGTGGAAGTTGGTACCGTAGATCTTGTGTTTTTTGAGTTTGTGAAAAAAAAAAAAATTGTATATAATTTTTTGAAATTCCAGTAAAACATTATTTTTAATAAAAAAATTGAAGGGTTTATTTGGTAATTTAGATTCCTTACATAATTTCATAGTTAAAAACTCGATGTATTGGTAATTGAATCTTGTGATATGACATAAAATAATAAAAAAAATTTAGCCAAATAGTGAAGGATATTTTCGTCTTTGCAGCTAAATAGTGATGGATTTTTCTAACGGAACATAACAATGGGTGCGAAAATGTCGTTTTGAAACTTAATAGGTGGGAAAGGGTCGTTTTACCAAACCTTGGGTGGGAAAATGTTGTTCTCCCAAAAATTTATTAAGAGTTGATGTAAAGGGCTAAAATCAGGTAACCGCAGGGACATGGTCCCAAATATCATCATTGTCTTTCCCCAAACAAAAATCTTCCTTCAAACTGCAGCTTCTCCATCTGTAAACCAACAAGCTCAAATCCACTAGAACCTTCCACACACTCTTCAATGGCACAAAATCTACCTCTGCCTCTTCTTCTACCAAACCCGCGGCCCATAAAGCCTCTCTTTCTTAACCAAAACCAGCACAATCCTCAGTCCACAACGCCCTTATCACCACAACAACAAACGACTTCACCACCTCCCTCTTTCACTCCTGTTCTGTAAGGCTTCCTTTACCAAAAAAACCCCTCGCACACTTCTTCGCAACCCTTTAACTCTCCATCTTCCGTACCCTCGAAATGGGTGTAACCTGACGGGAAGTCACGTGGACGTTAACCGTGGGAAACCTCGGTCAAACCACTACCTCCTAAAGAAAGTCAGCGGGTTCTCCAATCTTTAATTGATGAATCTTTTGATGTGAAAGACATTGATAGTGTTTTGTTACAGTTATTTGACTCCTGTCGGGAAAACCGAGATGTAAAGATTGATACTTTGAGTTTTGATATGTTGGGTATTGTGAAGGGTTTAAGGTTTTACAAGAAATGTGACTTGGCGTTGGGTGTGTTTGAGTGGTTTAGGAGTCGTAAAGATTGTGAGTTGGTCTTGAATGGTTCTGTTATAGCTGTAATTATTAGTATGTTAGGGAAAGAAGGTAAAGTCTCGGCCGCGGCTTCGTTGTTGAATAGTTTGCATAAAGACGGGATTGATATTGATGTTTATGCTTATACTTCATTGATAAGTGCTTATGCTAGCAATGGGAGGTATAGGGAGGCTGTGAAGGTGTTCAAGAAGATGGAGGAGGAGGGGTGTGAACCTACTTTGATCACTTACAATGTGATTCTGAATGTGTATGGGAAAATGGGTATGCCCTGGAATAAGATTATGACTCTAGTAGAGGGAATGAAGAATGCCGGAGTTGCCCCAGATTCTTATACTTATAATACGCTTATAAGTTGTTGTCGGCGGGGTTCTTTGCATGAAGAGGCAGCTTGGGTTTTTGAGGAAATGAAATTAGTGGGTTTTAGTCCAGATGAGGTTGCTTATAATGCCCTGTTGGATGTTTATGGGAAGTGTGGGCGGCCTAAACAAGCCATGGAGGTATTAAGGGAGATGGAGGTTAATGGTTGTTCACCCAGTATTGTGACTTACACTTCATTGATATTAGGTTATGCCAGAGATGGTTTGTTGGAAGAGTCGATGGAGCTTAAAAACCAGATGGTGGAAATAGGGATTAAGCCTGATGTTTTTACTTACAACACCTTATTATCGGGGTTTGAGAAAGCCGGGAAGGATGAATTTGCAATGAAAGGTTTTTGAGGAGATGAGAAGTGCAGGGTGCAAGGCAAATATTTGTACTTTTAATGCTTTGATTAAGATGCATGGAAAGAGGGGAAAGTTTGTGGAGATGATGAAGGTTTTTGATGAGATCAAGACATGCAATTGTAACCCGGACATTGTTACTTGGAACACACTCCTGGCATTATTTGGGCGGAATGGGATGGACTCGGAAGTGTCAGGTCTGTTCAAGAAGATGAAGAGGGCAGGGTTCATTCCTGAGAGGGACACTTTCAACACCCTAATCAGTGCATACAGTCGTTGTGGTTCTTTTGACCAAGCCATGGCTGTTTATTGGAGAATGCTGGAAGATGGGGTTACACCGGATCTTTCCACCTACAATCTTTGTTTTAAGCACTGCTCGGGGAGGGAGGGATGTGGGAACAGTGAGAAAATACTTGCTGAAATGAAGGATGGTCGGTGTAAAGGCAATGAGCTAACATACTGTTCTTTGCTTCATGCTTATGCCAATGGCAAGGAGATTGAGCGGATGTTTGCTCATGCAGAAGAGATATTCTCTGGTGTGATTGAACCTCATGCTGTGCTCTTGAAGACCCTTGTTTTGGTTAATAGTAAAAGTGACCTCCTTATAGAAACAGAGCGTGCCTTATTGGAGTTGAAGAAAAAAGGATTTTCCCCTGACATAACCACTCTAAATGCCATGATTTCAATTTATGGCAGGAGGCAGATGGTTACCAAAACAAATGAGATCTTGAACTTCATGAATGAGAGTGGGTTGACTCCTTGCTTGACAAGCTACAATAGCTTGATGTATATGTACAGCCTTTCTGAAAATTTTGAGAAGTCCGAAGAGATGTTGAGGGAAATTTTGGAAAAAGGAGTGAAACCTGATATAATATCATATAATACTGTCATTTATGCCTATTATAGAAATGGTCGGATGAAGAGGCTTGTCGGATATTTTCGGAAATGAGTGATGCTGGCCTTGTTCCAGATGTAATCACCTACAATACCTTTGTTTCAAGTTATGCAGCTGATTCATTGTTTGTGGAGGCTATTAATGTGGTTCGATACATGATCAAGCAAGGATGTAAACCAGACCAGAACACATACAACTCCATTGTAGATGGTTATTGTAAATTCTATAGTCGACATGAGGCAATCATGTTTGTTAACAATCTTTCCAAGCTTGATCCACACACGTCTAAGAGGGAAGAATGTGGGTTATCAGACCGTATAGCAAAGAAATGGTCGTAGAGGTAGCTTTTTCCCAACTTCCTATATCTCTATAATCTATGATCAATTAGTTAATTAATCAAAGAGAAGCTTGGACTACCAACCAATGCGTCCTATTCATAACAGAACATTCACAACATTCACAAACTCTTTAATTCTTCCATAATAATAATTAAAAAAAAAAAAAAAAATTTCAAAATCTTTTTGCATTTTCATTTTTGAAGCATGCTATGACAAGAAAAGATGGAGAACCCAACATGTTATGGGTCCCAAATTAATATATATATTCATTCATGGCCACAAACATCTCTAGCTCTTTTAAATTTCTCATCCACAAGTGTATAATAATAATAATAATAATAATAATAATAATAATAATAATAATAATAATAATAATAGATTTATAATTCAAGAAAATTATGTTTCAAATCAAGAATGTTTTCTTTAGAAACTCATGTTTTTTATACAATTTTAAAGAACAAATTATGCAATGGACAATCCTTTCAATTGTATAATTATTATGCTTGTTTTCTTTTGCCACTAAAATTGACTTCTCAATCTTTATCAATATAATAGATTCTCTTCTAATTAGATATATCCAGTTAGAAAAAGTTATAATCTTTTCAAAATTATAAATTTTCGACAACAGATTTATATTGTAAAATTGAATAATGTTAGTTTGGATTAGACTATAGTAACTTCTTTATTTTATTCAATTAAGTTGATAAAACTTGACCTGAAGTATATACATAGTAAAAGGTCTTAAGGGTTTGTCATAATTATTTCCTTAATCTTCATAATTTGATGAATACAAACTAAAAGTTCTTGTTACAAATTGAATTGGGTTAATTAGCCTAAGTGCTTGATGTTAAAACACTTAATTATAGGAAGATAACACATAATTTGAGAAAAGGTATTTGAGATGGTTTCCAAGAAGAGTATGAGTATTCTAATATAAGTTTGAGATTATGGTATGTGTTTATTTCATTTTCATGCTGTGAGATTTCTTAGTATGAACACACCCACTTTGTTCCGAATTTATTAAATACTCTTTTATTTCTTGGTAATTTAGTAAAAGCATGTCCGATTTTTATAGAGATTTTTAATACTTTATAACAAAACGGTTAAATTTAATACTAAATTGTTTCATAGGTGAAAATGAAATAAACCCTTACTACAACTTTACAAAAAAATTGTAGGTAGGGTGGTCCAACAAGCCTAGCTTGGATGTAATCTTTTTAGCCACTTCAATAAATCAACCAACATTACTTGTCTTTTTACCTATTTTCTTATCTTTTTCTTGGACCACTCATATTATATATTTATATTTATATAGTCTTTAATATGGACGTTTTAAAATATTTTACGTGCAAACCATAGGCTAGTGATTAGTGGTTAATTTTATAAATGTAATGCCTACTTTGAGGTATGTAACTTATTTAAGGTTTAATGCCCTTAGTTTTATTTATTTCAAGGTGAAAGATTGAGAAATTAGAATTTTCAGATTTCATCGCGGCAAAGGAGTTTTGTTGCCGCGACATTGTACACACTGCCCAAATCGAGTTCTTAGAATTGCAATCTTCACTGCAGCAATGTACACTCTGGAATATTTCGCCGAGGCGAAGAAAAATTTTCGTCTGGGCAAAGAATTTTTTGGAATTTTTGAGAAAATTCTGAAAACTTCCTTAAGGGCAAAATGGTCATTCCACCCATAATTAGTTGAAAATGTGGGGAGTAAAAAGTAGTAGAATTCGATGGAGAATTCAATGGAGATGAGGGTATAGATGGAATTTCATAAAAAAGTGCAAGGCAAAATGGGAAAGTATAAGTAATAAATGAGATATTAAGGATTCAAGAATGAAAACCCTATCATTCTCTACTCCCTCATACGTCACTTTCATCCCCAAATTCTCTAAATTTCTTCATCAAATTTCCAAGGCTATTTAGAGGATTTTTGGTTGGATTTTGGTAGAATTTCAATCCTAAGCATTCAAAGGTAAGAATTCTTGCAATAAGACGTGAGATTAATTTTAAAGTGTTGAATTCTTATAGTTTATATGCTTAGGGTTTAAGAAGAAGAGGAAGTCTACCAAAGAGAGAGATTCTAGTGTGGAAATACCAAAGATCAAGGTAAGTAAATCCAACCTTAGACATGATTCGAGCAATACTTGAGTAGAGAATTTCCTTATAAGTATTTATATGCTTGAATATTGAGAATTGATGATGATCCATGGTTAGAAGTCCACCATGAGGAGTGATGATTGTGTGTATAGAAATCGATGGAAGTTTGGATGAGTTAAGAAAGAATTTGAGTAGAGTTATGGAGTGTATTTTCTTGGCCAGGTTTGAAGTTGTTTTTAGGGAGCTTTGCTCCAAATTTTGGTGGTTAGAGAATGTTATGGATGTGTAATCACCTTAGTGCTTTATTTGTGCATGCAAAGTGTTTGATAAAATTTCAAAGTAAAGAGCATGTATGAGTGTGTTAGTTCATTGTGTTGATATTAGTTTGTAGATGGTAGAGAAAGTAGAGAATGACATGTTTACATGCCATATTGCATCCTTGCATTTAATCATTTGAATTGAAAAAGAACATTAAGAAAAGTCCATCTACATGCATACATGCATATAAGAATATTAAAGAAAAAAGAAAGAAAGAAAATTACTAAAGAAAAGAAAAGAAATTGAACACTAATTTCTAAAAGAAAGATAAGAGAAAACAAGGTTGTTGCGATGGGGAACCCGTGAGTGACAAGAAGAAGAATATTCCCACATGCACGCCGTTTTCAGTGAGTGGCCTAAGAATAAGAAGAAGAATTTGTACAGTCCGTAAGAGTGCATGTGGATGAGGACTGTACCCTGAAGAATATACCTACATGCACGTCGCCTTTAGTGAGCGGCCTATAAAAGAAAAAAAATTTGTACAGTCCGTAAGAAGTGCATGTAGATGAGGACTATACTCACTCACACGGCTAGGGTTCAGAATCTATGCCTCAACCGAGTCCGATCGACAAAGAATAAGAAAGAAAGAAAAGAATAGAAAGAAAAGAAAAGAATAGAATGAGAGGAAAGAATAGAATGAAAGAAAGAAAAAAAAACCTAGAAAGAAAGAAACACATAAAAGAAAGAAAAACAAAATAAGAAGAAGAAAAATAGAAAAGAAAATGAATATCCTATGCATTTGTGCATTTGCATCATACTTAAGCATGATACTATACTTACTATCATGAGTAGTGAGAAATTAGAAACAGAGAAAGAACAGAGAAATTAGAAACAGAGAAAGAAGAGAAGAATAGAGAAGTGTGATGTAAGGAAAGAAATTCAGAATATGAGTAACAGATATAGAAGGATAGCATAGCGAATTTACTTACTGAGCAACTAGTGCTCACCCCGTTGTTTTCAACGTTTTTGCAGGAAATAGGTGAGAAGACGTCAAATGGAACGTCGAGAAGCTGAGGGGAAACGACACTACTGTCCCCTGTATTTTGAGTTTATGTATAAGATACTTTTGTTGTTGTAAAGAATTTAGTATATAAAAGTAAAGAAAATTTTTGGGTCCACTATCTTCTACTTATATACCTATATGTTATTTATATCATATATAGTGATTTCATATCTTATTTTCCCAAAGTATATTAGCTAGAGAGAGTTATTACATTTTTGGTATCAGAGCAAAGATTTTGGGATTTGACAGTGTGCCTCTCCTGCCGTGTTGACGTCCCGTAGCCGACCGTTGTAAGTTATTTCTTTCCTTACTTATAATCGTAGAGGAGTTAACTAAAAGTGTCTGTGTTATGTAGATGACACGTGAGACCCGAGCAGGTAGTAAGAATACAATGAGTAGGGGGAACCTTCCAATCCGGCATAATCTACTCCCTCTATCCTCGATGAAGCAAGGATTCATAATATCATACAGTAAGTATTAGTAGAGAATCAGGGAAGAGTTGCACTAGAGAGAGTAGGAACCCTAGTTCGTGAACCGACCACTAGAGAAGAAAGAGAAAGGCCTGTACCCTTGACAGTGCCAAATCGTATCAAGCCTATATATGGGTTGCCAAGTAAACATCAGTCGTCAGAATTTAGGGGTACAACTAACCCATTAGAGGCAGAATAGTGGTTTAGGTCTATAGAATGTACGACGACACTTTTCCCCATGATAGATAGAGAAAAGATTCGGCATGCGAGCTTTTTATTTAGAGGTGATGCTTGAATTTGGTGGGAATTGATGGAAGATACTCATAATATAGTTTCTATGACCTGGGGAGAGTTTAAGAGATTGTTGAGGCTGAGTATAGAACAGTTGATCAAGTTTATGAGAAGATTTAAGCGTTTAATAGTTTAATCTAGGGGTTTAATTTAGTAAGGGAATACTCTGTGAGATTTAATTCCCTTGCAAGGTTTGCGCCTAGTGTAGTGAGCACACCAGAGTTGAGGAGAGATAAGTTTATATATGGGGTGATAGAGAGATTAGGTTTGAAACCTATTATAATGAGTCAGCCCATTAAGATAGAATTGCCGGATGGTGTTAGTGTGGTAACTCAGGAAATGCTTCCAGGGGAGTCCGTAGTGATCCATGGAAGGAAGTTACTAGTGGATTTGATCGTGTTTGATATGCCCGACTTTGATATTATTTTGGGCATGGATTTCCTATGGAGATATGGAGTAGAGATTGATTGTTAGAAGAAGAAAGCTAGATTTAATTTTGATGACGAATATAAGTTTAGTATGTTAATTAGCAGTGTAAAGGCCAGAAAGATGTTGAGAAAATGGTGCTCTAGAAATATTGCTCATGTGGTGCAAAGTAGTGATGTCGCACGACCAGAGATTCAAAGTGTGCCAGTAGTTCAAAAGTTGTTAGATGTATTTCTGAAAGATTTACCAAGTTTACCTCCGGAAAGAGAAGTAGAATTTAGCATTGAATTGGCACCAGGGACAACACCGATTTCTAAAGCCCTTTACCGGATGGCCCCAGCTGAACTACAAGAGTTGAAGAACCAGCTTCAGGAACTCCTAGACAAGGGTTTTATTCGACCCAGCCATTCTCCTTGGGGAGCTCCAATCTTATTTGTGAAGAAGAAAGATGGATCGCTATGGATGTGCATAGATTATAAAGAGTTAAATAAAGTGGTAGTAAAGAATAAGTACTCGTTACCTCGTATAGATGATATATTTGATCAGCTTAAGGGAGCAGCAGTGTTTTCAAAGATTGATTTGAGGATGGGTTATCATCAAGTAAGAGTTGTGGACTAAGATATTAATAAGACTGCTTTTCAAACCAGATATGGGCATTATGAGTTTGTGGTGATGCCTTTTGGGTTAACCAATGCCTTAGCAATCTTTATGGACTTAATGAACTGGGTGTTTCATGATTGTCTTGACCAAATTATAGCAGTGTTCATTGATGACATCCTGGTTTATTCTAAGCCAAGAGAGGAGCATGAAGAACACTTAAGATTTGTGCTACTGTGATAGAGAGATAAGAAGCTGTTTGCCAAGTTTTCGAAGTGTGTGTTTTTGCTGGATCAAGTTATCTTCCTGGGCCATATTGTCTCAAAGGAAGGTATATCAGTGGATCCTAGTAAGCTGAAGGCAAGCCTCGAATGGCAAAAGCTGAAGACAGTAAAGGAGGTTAGAAGTTTCTTAGGGCTAGCAAGCTATTACAGGCAATTTGTAGCAGGATTTGCCCAGTTGGCTAGGCCACTTAAAACTCTGACCAAACAGAGAATGCCTCTCATATGGTCGAATGCCTATGAAGAAAGTTTTCAGGGGTTGAAAAGAAGATTAACCACAACTCCTATCCTAGTGTTATCACACGAGGGTGTAGACTATGATATTTATACAGATGCCTCACTTCAGGGACTTAGTGCCGTGTTGTTGGCAGTTGGGTAGGGTAATAGCTTATGCTTCTCGACAGTTGAAAAAGTATGGGACGAGATACCCTGCACATGATTTAGAGCTGGCAGTGGTAGTCTTTGCATTAAAATATAGAGGCATTACCTATATGGTGCTAAGAGTAATATTTATACCGACCATAAGAGTTTGAAGTATTTCTTCACCCAAAGGGAGCTAAACATGAGACAGAGGAGATGGTTAGAGCTGGTTAAAGATTATGACTGTGAGATTAAGTATCAGCCTAGAAAAGCCAATGTAGTAGCTGACGCCTTAAGTAGAAAAGCTTATTTGTCCCGACTTACAATATAGAAAGAATTATTGGAAGAATTGTGCAGGGAGCAGATTGAGGTGATATCGGGAAGGATTGCTGATACGTGCAAATGCAACACCTAATTTTACCTCACTAAATTCTAGTGCAAAGTTGTGTAGTAGCAAAGAGCAAGTAAGGGTATTTCCCGCAGAGGATTTGTGAACTTAAATTAATTATTTACTTCTAACAAGGTTTGTCACGAATTATAAAATCTCAACAAAAACTAAAAAGAACTCAAAGCAAACAATGTAAATCAAGCAATTAATGATGATAGAGAAATCAATGAGATAAATGAGATTGAAGGTTTATTCGCCTCCACTAGACATGGATTGCATATAATAAAAGCACTCTTTAACTTTCTACCCTCTTGATCACATCAGCTCATAAAATACCAAACGTTGATAAGTCTCATCTCTCCTTACTGAGTCATTGGATTAGACACGGTCATAACCCAATTCCCTATTTATTAAATAACCTAGGATATGATCTCTAGATTCAAAGTAATAAAAGAATTAAGTTGCGAGAGACCTACTGAATCAAGGTTAAACTCATATGGTCGGTTTAGTTATCTTGAGTGATTACCCCCCATGTATGTAGGCATACACTTTACCACTAGTTATTTAGGTTAATAAAGCGATTCCGTACTAAACAACCTAAATTGGCAGTAATAGATTGATCCTAACGATTTAATTGGCCACTTAAACAATTAGAAAAATCTAGTTAGACCCTATTTTCAGAGAAATAATCACATAACCAAGAGGGATCAAAGATAAAATGATGTAGATTTTATTAATCACAAGACATGTCTAGGGTTTTGAAATCACCCTCAATCACAAAAGAATTAGTTCTTCATGAATAAATATGAGAACATCATTGTATTATTCATAACAAATAATAATAACAAAGAAGAAGAAAAACTTAGTGAAACTTGGTTGGATTAATGAAGTTGATGATGATATCCTCCAATTCTTCTTCTCCAAGCCTTCTTTAATCTCCCTTTTTCTTCAGTTCTTGAATAATTTTGTTCTCTCTTTTTTTTCCTCTAAAAGAATCCCCCAAAATAATGCTAAAGGACTTCTATTTATATCCCACAAGGGTTAGGGTTTTGTTTTCCTTAATTCTAGTTAGTTTAGGACTCTTAAAACCTTATTTTCCTAGTAAAAAATGGAGGAAAAGTTCCCAGTTGTCGTGACTGTGTCGTAGCACTGTGCTGTAGCACAGTAGCTACTGGAAAAAGTGTGCCGCGGCACAGTAGCTACTGGTCTTCTTCCCGCATTATTCCATTGTTCTTCATAGATGGTGATGTTTGAACTTGATAACGATGAAATTTGGAAAAGTGGTAAACATATGAAATGTAGCCCTTTGAATTAGCTTTCCAACAGTTCAAGAATCGTCTTAATCAGAGTTCTAAAGCTCAAGATATTTTCAACATACCGAGGCATGTTCAAGCTAGAACGTAATCTAGAATCTTCTCTTTACTTCAACTTCCATAACTTCTTCAATTCAACTCCGATTCTCAATCCGTTTGTTTCTAGTTGTCACAAATTCTCTCCCCAACATCATCTCTCATCTGAATATTATTTTTGAGCCTTATTTCCTGAAAACAACAAAAATACCTATGATACCGAAAAGTGCATTTATGAAACAATTAAGTTAATTCATGCGAATTAATCCTAATTTCCCACAAATGATACCTATAAACCACTAAGTATAAGTGTATTTTCAAGCACTTATCACAACCCCAACCAGCTTCTTGCTAGTCCCTAGCAAGCTAAGCGACAAAAATATGTCTTCTAGCTTGAAAATTAAAATAAAATAAACATAAATCTAATCTACACCAAATCAATACCGTAGATTGTCACGGTTGCATTTAGCGTATGCAACAAGCCTTTAAACCCCTAGGTGGCCCTAGTTGGACCAGTTGTAGTCTCTTGAGGGTTTCCAGCGATGATACCCACAAATATCCATACTAAACCTAACCTAGACTCGAAAATTAAAAACAAACAAACAAAACATTAGTCTCCGGATATACATTCATCTCAAAAATTGCATACAACACATAACATAAAGAATAGTTTAACATCACCCAAGCCCAAAGGTAACTCAAAAATCAATTTAATTTTCATTATCAACTCTCACACATCAATCGTTCCACAAACCCGTTAATCTCAAAACCCGGATAATCACATGCACAAACTTCACAAACAAAGAATTGATCTCAAATTTTAAAAATATAATATAATGTATAGAATCAAATTCCATAGGCTCACTTTTCAAACTACTCTCCGCTAATGTAGAATGATCACACTACCTCGGATCAATAGGTCTTTATTAAGCTTGTTACGTTAGGCTAGGTTATAAGGTTATGAAAGAACGGAAAAGATAAGCAAAAATAAGAGACTCAATCCTATTTCTTTCAAACACTTTCATTCAAGCACCACCAGTCTTCTTTACACCCCACTTTTTCCACCCTTTATCAAAAATAATTTAGTTGCATCATTTATACTTTGCAATGTTTCTCAATAAATTTCCTTTTTTCTTTCTTTCTTTTTTCTCTATTTTTCTTTTCTTTTTTTTTTTTTCTTTCAATATATATATTTTTTTTTCATTCAAAAGAAAGAAAAGAAAGCTAAAAATTCTACCCAAACTCTTGATTAAAAAGCACTCCACAACCCCCAACTTATTCTTTTGAACACATTTGGAATAAATTGACAATTTTCACAAACCTTCACCCTCACTTCTTTAATTGCTCTCACCAATCTTGTACTGATGAGAATGCAAAATGTCATATTTACCCCCTTTAATGTCTAGTCTTCTATACTTATTTTTTGCCTAAATATACTCATTATTATTCTATTTTGATTTAGGATGCAAATGGAGGAGCTAAATGCAAAACGGAACTAATTAGGTGAATTCAGATAGTTTTGACATTGCTTTGTAATCTGGGCATAACTCTCTCATCCGAGCTCCGATTGAGACGATTCAAAATGATGTGAAACTAGAAGAAATAGATATACAACTTTCATGTTTTGAGTTTGGAGAGATACTCGCTGAATCAAGGTTTAAATCGGGCTTGAAGTTGACGCACCTGCACTGCCGACATTCTGGAACATTCTGCCCTATCAAGCAAGTCAATTAGGCAGTTTATTATTGGAAGATTTGAAGACCTTTACAGCTGGACACACCTATTTCCTTTTTTATTTTAGGACTTTATTTTATTTTCAATTAATTAGAATCAGATTAGGATAAATGTTACTCTAGGATATTAGAATATTTTGAGAAGATTAAGTAGAATTAGAATTCAAATTTAGATATTTTTAAAGAGAGATCAGATTAGGATATATCACACACGCCTCTCTCTTTTCTCTCTTCTGGAATTCGTTTTTCCTTTGAGTTTTTCATAGCCATGAGCGGCTAAACTTTTAGAACTTGGTCGAAGGAAACAAGACCTCGGAATCAATAAACTGTGAGATCAATTTGGTTTTTTTTCTTTAAGTGTTCAATTTATGTTTGAGTATTGGATGTTCTTCTATGCATATTTTCATGATTGTTGCGTTTAATTACTAGGAGGCCTACTAGTTTATTAGTTGCTGCAATCTGCTGCTAAGTTAGATATCAAATCTGTAATTGTTTGATTCCTCTAACTTGTGAAGCAATTAGGGTTAATAATTTTCTGTGTCAGGAATTAGTAATTCTTAAGAAGAACACTCGACTAAATTAAATGCAACCGCTTGAGTTTGTGTTGTTTAGCTTCATCGATCTCTCTAGGTCTTAAGGCTGCCAATAGATTAAATCTTTAGCGCTTGTCTAGGGTTGTTTAGTAGTAAGGTTAATTAGATCGCTTGTTTCTTAATTAATTACAACTAAGGAGAGATAGGAAAATAGTTCCAACGGTGAATATTCAGGGTATGAATTGATTTATTTTTGTATCGATGATCAGTTGTAAGATTCCGATGGTGGATGTTGACCTAGACCAAGGTTTGTTATGTTGATTGATTGATTAATTTGAATTGTTGTTTTCCTGAAATTATTTTCTGTTTTTACTAAAACATTAAATTCGGCTAGACACTCTTTGTGTGAATGATCCTGACTCACACTACATGTGTTTTTAGGTTTTAATTCTGGGTGCCTACGACAGCATGCCATGTACTTAGATTAAGTCTCTTAAAAATTAAAGGGTAGGAATGTGTTTTTGGCTCAAAATAATGGTGGGTTAATGTAGGTTACATGAAAGAAAATCAAGGCTAAATGTGTTTAATAATGGCTCAAAGGGGTAACTAGCGATCATTTAAATAAAGGGTTGGCTTGAAAGGCTCAAATGCTCCAAAGATAGCCTAAATCATATCCTAAGTAATGTGCATTATAGGATTTCGTCTCAAGTAGTTATCAAGTAAGTTCTAGAATTTGTTGAGATCGCAAAAATGTCTATGAAAATTCATACATAACAAACATCACTAAGCCTTAAGACTAACCAACCAAATCATACCACATAGCATGAGAGTCTCAAACTAGATGAAACTAATTATTCAAAATTACCCCTAGACCTAAGCAACATTTAACATCTTCTAAATGTCACATGTTATCACAATTATAATCATATCATTGACACATAAATTAATTCGAAAAACTAAAAAAAAATTAATCCTAAAAACATGAAAAAAAAAAAAAAAAACTATAGCAACAACAAATGCAAACACATACTTAGACATACCAAAGAATTACTATTTCTATGTCTCACCCCCAACCTAAATTAGGCAATGTCCTCATTGCTCTATTAATCGGTATTAAAGAAAAATCATTAAGAAAACGAAAACTAACACAACTCAATGGGTTGCCTCCCATGTAGCGTTTTGTTTAACGTTGTTAGCTTGACATTGTTCTTTGCTTAACCGTCCATGTCCGTTGGTTCATGGAGAGGTACTTCATCCAATTGTCCCATGAATGGCTCGTAGTATGGCTTTAGACGATGGCCATTGACCTTGAAGTCTTTCCCATTCTTCATGCTCTTAATTTTCACTGCACCCTTGGGAAAAACATTAGTAATCACAAAAGGACCAACCCAACGGGAACGTAACTTACCGGGAAAAAGTTTAAGATGTGAATGGATTAGAAGAACTTTTTATCTAGCTTCAAAATGCTTTCGCTGGATCATTCTATCATGGAAGGCCTTTGTTTTGTCCTTGTAAATGCGTGAACTTTCATAAGCTTCATTCCGTATCTCCTCAAGTTCATTCAATTGCAATTTTCATTGTTCTCCCGCTACATCTAGTTTCATATTGCACTACTTAATTGCCCAATAGGCTCTATGCTCTAATTCAACAGGAAGGTGACATTGTTTACCATAAACCATTCGGAATGGGGACATTCCAATTGGTGTCTTATATGCTGTCCTATAAGCCCACAATGCGTCGTCAAGTCACAAGCTCCAATCTTTCCTATTTGGATTCACGGTTTTTTGTAAGATGGACTTGATTTCCTGATTAGAGACTTCGGCTTGTCCACTCGTTTGTGGGTGGTATGGCGTAGAGATCTTGTGGGGGACGTTGTATTTCTTCAAGGTAGCCCAAAATGTACGGTTGCAAAAATGAGTGCCCCCGTCACTAATTATGGCTCTAGGTGTTCCAAACCTTGCAAAAATGTTAGATTTTACAAAATCTACAACAACTTTAGAATCATTAGTTTGGGTAGCCTTTGCTTCTATTCATTTAGACACATAATCAACAACAAGTAAGATATAAAAGTAACCATAAAAAGACGGAAAGGGTCCCATGAAATCAATATTCCATACATCAAAAATCTCAACAAATAAAATTGGATTTTGGGGCATTTGATTTCTTGCACCTAAATTACCTGAGCGTTGACATCTATCACATGTTTTGCAAAAACAATATGCTTCTTTAAAGAGTGTAGGCCAATAGAATCCACTCTCAAGAACCTTGAGAGCTGTCCTCTCTGCTCCGAAGTGTCCTCCACATGCATAGGAATGGCAAAAAGTTAAAATTAAATTAAATTCACTTTCAGAAACGCACCTTCTTATGATTTGGTCGGGGCAATATTTCCAAAGATATGGATCATCCCACACGTATTGCTTGGCGATCTTCTTCAGTTTGTCCTTGCTAGCACGCGACATGTTGGGTGGGGTTCTCTTGGTTAATATGTAATTTACTATATCTACATACCATGGTCCCGAGGATGTCATTGCAAGTAATTGTTCATCCAAAAAATCATCTTTCAATGGAAGAGCATCTTCTTGGTTTATCAACCTACTTAAATGGTCTGCTACAACATTCTCACTCCCTCTTTTGTCTTTGATTGTTAGGTTGAATTCTTGTAGCAATAGAATCCACCTTATAAGCCTTGGTTTAGCCTCATTCTTCGTAAGCAAATACCTAAGAGCTGCATGGTCAGAAAAAATAGTAACTTTAGTGCCAATTAGATAGGAACGAAACTTTTCTAATGCAAAAATAACCACCGAAAGTTCTTTCTCATTTGTGGAGTAGTTAAGTTGAGCGTCATTCAATGTTCTTGAAGCATAATAAATGGCATGTGGTAACTTTCCAACTCGTTGTCCCAACACGGCTCCAATGGCATAATCGCTTGCGTCGCACATCAACTCGAATGGAAGACTCCAATCAAGTGGCTGAATAATTGGGGCTATGGTTAGGAGTTCCTTTAGTTTCTCAAACGCCTTTATACGCTCTTCATTGAACTCAAACGCTACCTCTTTTTGTAACAAACAGCATAAAGGCCTTGCGATCTTGGAGAAATCCTTGATAAATCTCCTATAAAATCCTGCATGTCCAAGAAAAGAACGTACCTCTCTCACACAAGTGGGAGGTGGTAAGGAACGTGCAAGATCTATTTTATCTTTATCAACTTCAATCCCCCTAGATGAGATAATATGCCCTACAGCTATCCCTTGATTTACCATAAAATGGCATTTTTCCCAATTTAAAACTAGATTAGTTTCTATGCATCTTTTAAGAACTAATGTCAAATTACCCAAACAATTATCAAATGAGTTTCCATAGACACTAAAATCATCCATAAATACCTCTATAATGTTCTCTATGTAATCGGAGAAAATATTTACCATGCACCTTTGAAAGGTGGCGGGTGCATTACAAAGGCGAAATGGCATGCATCGATAAGCAAAAGTGCCAAAGGGGCATGTAAACGTCGTCTTCTCTTGATCCTCCGGTGCAATCACAATTTGATTATAACCTGAAAATCCATCAAGAAAACAATAGTGAGAATGGCCCGCTAAACGTTCAAGCATTTGATCGATAAATGGAAGAGGACAATGATCTTTGCGCATTGTGGCATTGAGCTTGCAGTAGTCTATGCACACTCGCCATCCCGTTTGAATGCGAGTGGGAACTAAGTCATTATCTTCATTCTTTACCACGCTTATTCCAGATTTCTTAGGAACTACTTGGACTGGACTAACCCATTTACTGTCCGAAATTGGGTAGATCACACCAACATCTAACAACTTGATTATTTCCTTCTTCATTACTTCCATCATTGGTGGATTCAATTGTCTTTGCGCTTCTCTTGTAGGCTTCGATCATTCCTCTAATAATATGCGGTGCATGCACATGGAAGGACTTATTCCTTTAATGTCAGCAATCGTCCAACTAATTGCCATTTTGTACTCTTTCAACACACGAACAAGTTTCTCTTCTTGCACCTTTGAAAGGTTGGCCGCTACAATCACGGGCAATGTGTCTCCTTATCCCAAGTATAAATACTTGAGATGACTTGGTAAAGGCTTAAGCTCCAAGGTAAAGGCGTGCACAATGGAAGGTAAAAGTTTCTCATTAGATATGGGAAGAGAAATATAAGAGATTTCATACCTTGGATTTTTCTTTGGAAGCTCATCCAACATTGCTATAGTTTCATTTAGCTCTTCTCCCAACTCTACGTCTTCATTAAAACTTTGAGGTTCCTCGGTTGACAACCCATTCCATATTGCCACTTCCAATGGATCTTTACCCTTAAGTTTGAACATTTGCTGCGTTAAAGAGTCAAGTACATAAATGGAAAAGCAATCATTGTCATCATTAGGATATCTAATTGCGTCAAAGATGTTAAATTGAATGACTTCCCCGTCAAACTCCATTGTTAACATCCCATTATGCACATCTATTTTCATACGGGCTGTTTTTATGAATGGTCTCCCCAAAAGCAATGGCATGGTTTTCACAGTTGTTTCATCTTTCATGTCAAGCATGTAGAAATCCACTAGAAAAACAAGCTCGTTTACCTGCACCAAAACATCTTCCACAACTCCCTTTGGATAGGCATTAGATCGATCAGTGAGTTGAATAACTATGCCGGTCTCTTTAAGAGTACCAAGATTTAAATCAAGATAAATTGAGTAAGGCATGACATTAATAGAAGCACCTAAGTCTAACATTGATTTCTCAAACCTTGTGTTGCCTATGATGCATGGTATGGTGAAACTACTCGGATCTTTGCACTTTGTTGGAAGCTTCCTTTGCAAAACCGCTGAGACATTTTCTTCCACGCTCACCACCTCGTTTCCCTTAAGTTTTCTCTTGTTGGTGCACAATTCTTTAAGAAATTTCGCATAACGTGGCACTTACTTTATTGCATCCAACAAAGGAATGTTGACATGTACATTTCTAAAAGTGTCCAAAATTTCTTGTTCATGTTCCTCCCTCTTTGATGTGGCAAACTTGCTAGGAAAAGGCAAAGGAGGTTCGTAAGTATTGATAGGAACATTAGATTGTACCTTAGGTGGATGTTTTGCATTGGAAGAATCAGTTGGCGAATTTTCTGCACTTTTGGGCTGCTTTGTTCCACCTTGAGTCAACTCATCTCCAACTTCTTTCTTATCATTTGGCTTCTTGTGAGTCTTCTCAAGTTGTCTACCACTTCTCAAAGTAATGGCACTAGCATTCTCCCCAGGGTTAACCAAAGGTTGGGAAGGGAGCTTTTCGGACCCATGCGCCTCTAATCTTCCAAGAGTAGTAGCCAATTGACTAACTGGGCTTTCCAAATTCTTGATTGACATTTTTGTTTCTTGTTGGAACTTGAGATTCTCTTGCTGAAGAGAGCTAGTTGCTAATGAGTTTACCAAGTCCTCCAAAGGCTTACCTTGAGGTTGGGAAACATTTGGGGTCTTGCTTGCTACGGTTGTAGAGCTTGTGGGTAAGGGAAACCAGGTGGATTATTAGTGACAAAGAACTTGCTAATGAGTTTACCAAGTCTCCAAAGGCTTACCTTGAGGTTGGGAAACATTTGGGGTCTTGCTACGGTTGTAGAGCTTGTGGGTAAGGGAAACCAGGTGGATTATTAGTGACAGCAACTTTTTGATTTCCTCCATAGCTAAGATTAGGGTGATCCCTCCATCCTGGATTATAGGTATTGGAAAATGGATCATACCTTTGCTTTTGTTGTCCTTGGTATCCTCCCATGGCATTTACTTGTTTTGTATTTGTCTCTTGAAGGGTAGGACACATATCGGTAGGATGTCCCACATTGGAGCAAATTCCACATGTCATCACTTGTCCAATTGCAATTTGTTGCACAAGTGCAGTCAAATTATTCAATTGTTGCTCAAGATTATTGGATATCCCCACTTCATTTACCTTCCTTGGTGGTGGATTGGATCAAGTACCAAATTGTTGAGAGTTTGCCGCCATGGTTGCAATTAAGTTCCTTGCTTCTGTAGAAGTTTTATCAACTAACGCACCTCCACTTGCTGCATCTATCATGCTCTTCTTTATTGGCATCAATCCCTCATAAAAATATTGGAGAAGTAATTGCTCACTTATTTGATGATGCGGACAGCTAACACACAATTTCTTAAACCTTTCCCAATATTCATATAAGTTTTCCTCATTGTATTGCTGAATCCCACAAATTTCTTTCTTAATGAGTGTGGTTCGAGATGCTATAAAATACTTCTCTAGGAACAACCTCTTCATCTCATTCCAAGTAGTTATGGTCCCCGATGGTTGGTAATAAAGCCATTCCTTAGCACTATCTGCTAAAGAAAATGGGAATGCCCTTAACTTCACTTGTTCCTCCGTTGTTCCATTTGGTTTCATACTCGAGCACACCACATGGAACTTCTTAAGGTGCTTGCTTGGATCCTCTCCCGTTAAACCTCTGAAAATTGGTAGAAGATGAATCATCCCAGATTTAAGCTCAAAAGCTCCCCCTGCCATATCATTGTATGGAATGCATAAAGGTTGTTGGTCAACGGTTAGTGTAGCCATCTCTTTGAGAGTTAAATTAGCCATCTCCTCTTGATCAGAAAAATCAGAAGAATCACTTGTGAGTGGAAGATCGGTATGGATTGCTTGATCGAGAGTTTATCTATGCAAAGGTTGTTTCAAATGAGCAATTGGTGGAATCAGATCAGAATGAGGATTCGATCTCAAATTGTATCACGAGCTCATTCACCAAAAACACCTACAACTCAAAAACAAAGAATAAATAAAAATTGAAAAATAAACAAATAATTAAGTTAATGAAAATGCCCAGCAGCGGCGCCAAAAATTGATGTGTGCAAATGCAACACCTAATTTTACCTCACTAAATTCTAGTGCAAAGTCGTGTAGTAGCAAAGACCAAGTAAAGGTCTTTCCCGTAGAGGATTTGTGAACTTAATTAATTATTTACTTCTAACGGGGTTTGTCACAAATTATAAAATCTCAACAAAAACTAAAAAGAACTCAAAGCGAACAATGTAAATCAAGCAATTAATGACGATAGAGAAATCAAATAGATAAACGAGATTCAAGGTTTATTCGCCACCACTACACACGGATTGCATATAATAAAAGCACTCTTTAACTTTCTACCCTCTTGATCACATCAGCTCAGACAATACCAAACGTTGATAAGTCCCATCTCTCCTTACTGAGTCGTTGTACTAGACACGGTCATAACCCAATTCCCTATTTATTAAATAACCTAGGATATGATCTCTAGATTCAAAGTAATAAAAGCATTAAGTTGTGAGAGGCCTACTGAATCAAGGCTAAACTCATATGATCGGTTCAGTTATCTTGAGTGATTACCCCCCATGTATGCAAGCATACACTTTACCACTAGTTATTTAGGTTAATAAAGCGATTCCGTACTAAACAACCTAAATTGGCATTAATAGATTAATCCTAACGATTTAATTGGCCACTTAAACAATTAGAAAAATCTAGTTAGACCCTATTTTCAGAGAAATAATCACATAACCAAGAGGGATCAAAAGATAAAAAGATGCAGATTTTATTAATCATAAGACATGTCTAGGGTTTTGAAATCACCCTCAATCACAAAAGAATTAGTTCTTCATGAATAAATATGAGAACATCATTGTATTATTCATAACAATTAATAATAACAAAGAAAAAGAAAAACTTAGTGAAACTTGGTTTGATTAATGAAATTGATGATGATCTCCTCCAATCCTTCTTCTCCAAGCCTTCTTTAATCTCCCTTTTTCTTCATTTCTTGAATAATCTTTGTTCTCTCTTTTTTTTTTTCTAAAACAATCCCCCAAAATAATGCTAAAGGACTTCTATTTATATCCCACAAGGGTTAGGGTTTTGTTTTCCTTAATTCTAGTTAGTCTAGGACTCTTAAAACTGTATTTTCCTAGTGAAAAATGGAGGAAAATTTCCCAGCTGCCGTGACTGTCCTGTGGCACTATGCTGCGGCACAATAGCTACTGGTCTTCTTCCTGCATCATTCCACTGTTCTTCAGAGATGGTGATTTTTGAACTCAATAACGATGAAATTTGGAAAAGTGGTAAACATATGAAATGTAGCCCTATGAATCAGCTTTCCGTCAGTCTAAGAATCATCTTAATCAGAGTTCTACATCTCAGGATATTCTCAAAATACCGAGGCATGCTCAAGCTGGAACGTAATCTAGAATCTTCTCTTTACTTCAACTTCCATAACTTCTTCAATTGAACTCCGATTCTCGATCTGTTTGTTTCCAGTCGTCAAAAATTCTCTCTCCAATATCATCTCTCATCTGTATATTATTTTTGAGCCTTATTTCCTGAAAACACAACAAAAATACCCGTGATCCCAAAAAATACATTTATGAAACAATTAAGTTAATTCATGCAAATTAATCCTAATTTCCCACAAATGATACCTATAAACCACTAAGTATAAGTGTATTTTCAAGCACTTATCAATTGCAAGATTAGAAATTCAGTCTACTTTGCTGGAAGAGATTAAAGAAAAACAAGTTGCTGATGAGTGGTGTCAGAAAATAGGTCAGTAAGTGCTTGAGGGCAAGATAGCAGAATTCCACTTGTTAGATGGTGTCCTCCATTTCAGGAATTGCTTATGCATTCCCAAGATGCTGAGTTGAAGAAGAGAATTCTTGCAGAGGCTCATGACATACCATACACTGCTTACCTAGGAGCAACCAAGATGTATCAAGATTTAAAGAAGAGTTATTGGTGGTCAGGTATGAAGAAAGATATTGGTGATTATGTGGCTAAATGATTGGTTTGTCAACAGGTGAAAGCAGAACACCAAAGGCCATCGAGATTGCTTCAGCCACTCAGAATTCCTGAATGGAAATGGGAGCATATATCAATGGATTTTATCACAAGCCTTCCAAGAGTTCATAAAAGATATAATGCGATATGGGTGATAGTAGACAGATTAACTAAATCAATTCATTTTCTTCCAGTAAAGGAGAGTATTGCTTCGGATCAGTTGGCCCAGATTTACATTAAGGAGATAGTTAGACTTCATGGGGTGCCTAAGATAATAGTGTCAGATAGGGATTCCATATTTGTTTAAACTTTTTGCACTAGTTTACAGAGAAACTTGGGTACCAGGTTAGCATTTAGTATAGCCTACCATTCTCAGATAGATGGCCAAACTAAGAGAACGAATCAAGTACTTGAGGACATGATGTGACCGAGTTGTATAGATCATAGAATGACCTGGCATGAAATGTTACGTTGGTGGAGTTTGCCTATAATAACAGCTATCAGTCTACAATTAAGATAGCTCCTTATGAAGCCCTGTATGGTAAATAGTGTAGATCTTCACTACATTGGGATGAGATAGGAGAAAAAGATGTCTTGAATACAGCTCTTGGGTCGGAGATAGCTTAGAAAATGATAGAAGCTATCAAGTTGATCAAAAGTAAAATGAAGTAAGCCCAAGACAAATAGAAAAGTTATGCATATTTAAAGAGAAAAGATGTTGAGTTTGAAGTGGGTGATAAAGTGTTTCTAAAAGTTTCCTCCTATAAGCGGGTAATGCGTTTTGGTGGCAAAGGAAAGTTAGCATCGAGATACATTGGCCCATTTGAAGTTTTACAACAAGTGGGAAAGGTAGCCTATAGGTTGGCACTACCACCATAGTATGACAGGGTACATAATGTGTTTCATGTCTTGATGCTTCGAAAGTATGTCAGCGATCCCTCCCATATACTAAAAGTAGAAGAAGTGGACTTAGAAGAAAGTCTTGTGTATGAGGAGCGTCCACTGCAGATATTGGATAGAAAAATTAAAGAGCTCCGAAACAAGAATATTCCATTAGTGAAAGTCCTATGGAGAAATCACAAAGTCGAAGGAGCTACATGGGAGGTAGAGCAAGATATGCGGAACCGTTACCCAGAGTTGTTCGTTTGAATTTCGGGGACGAAATTCTTATTGGGGGGGAATTGTAACGCCCACATTGAGGTATGTAATTTATTTACACTTTAATGGCCTTAATTTTATTTATGAACTCACTATTTAGGGGGAATTGTAACGCCCACATTGAGGTATGTAATTTATTTACACTTTAATGGCCTTAATTTTATTTATGAACTCACTATATATGATATAAATAATAAATAAGTGTATAAGTAGAAGATAGTGGGCCCAAAAATTTTCTTTACTTTTATATACTAAATTCTTTACAACAACAAAAGTATCTTATACATAAACTCAAAATACAAGGGACAGTAGTGTCATTTGCCTTCTGCTTCTCGACGTTCCATCCAACTGCTTCTCACCTATTTCCTGCAAAAACATTGAAAACAACGAGGTGAGCACTAGTCGCCCAGTAAGTAAATCCGTTATGCTATCCTTCTATCTCCGTTGCTCATATTCTAAATTTCTTTCCTTACATCACACTTCTCTATTCTTCTCTATTTTTTCTCTGTTTCTAATTTCTCTATTCTTTCTCTATTTCTAATTTCTCACTACTCATGATAGTAAGCATAGTATCATGCTTAAGTATGATGCAAATGCACAAATGCATCGGATGTGCATTTTCTTTTTTGCGTTTCTTTCTTTCTCGGTTTTTCTTCTTTCTTTCATTATATTCTTTCTTTTCTTTCTATTCTTTTCTTTTCTTTCTATTCTTTCTTTTCTCTTCTTTCTTTTCTTTTCTTTTCTTTCTTATTCTCTTCTTCTCTTTCTTTCTTATTCTTTGCCAATCAGACTCGGTTGAGGCATAGATTCAAAATCCTGGCCGTGTAAGTGAGTACAGTCCTCATCTATATGCACCTCTTATGGACTGTACAAATTCTTTTTCTTTCTTAGGCCGCTCACTAAAGGCGGCTTGCATGTAGGTATATTCTTCTAGGTACAGTCCTCATCCACATGCACTCTTACGGACTATACAAATTCTTCTTCTTATTCTTAGGCCACTCACTGAAGGCGGCGTGCATGTGGGAATATTCTTCTTCTTGTCACTCACAGGTTCCCCATCGCAACAACCTTGTTTTCTCTTATCTTTCTTTTAGAAATTAGTATTCAATTTCTTTTCTTTTCTTTAGTAATTTTCTTTCTTTCTTTGTTCTTTAATATTCTTATATGCATGTATGAATGTAGATGGACTTTTCTTAATGTTCTTTCTCAATTCAAATGATTAAATGCAAGGATGCAATATGGCATGTAAACATGTCATTCTCTACTTTCTCTACCATCTACAAACTAATATTAACAAAATGAACTAACACACTCATACATGCTCTTCACTTTGAAATTTCATCAAACACTTTGTATGCACAAATAAAGCATTAAGGTGATTACACATCCATAACAATCTCTAACCACAAAAATTTGTAGCAAAGCTCCCTAAAAACAACTTCAAACCTGGCCAGGGAAATACACTCCATAACTCTACTCAAATTCTTTCTTAACTCATCCAAATTTCCATCAATTTCTATACACATAATCATCACTCCTCATGGTGGAATTATAACCATGGATCATCATCGATTCTCAATACTCAAGCATATAAATACATATAAGGAAATTCCCTACTCAAGTATTGCTCAAATCATGTCTAGGGTTGAATTTACTTACCTTGATCTTGGGTAGTTCCACACTAGAATCTCTCTCTTTGGTAGACTTCCTCTTCTTCTTAAACCCTAAGCATATTAACTATAAGAATTCAACACTTTAAAATTAATCTCACATCTTATTGCAAGAATTCTTACCTTTGAATGCTTAGGATTGTAAGTCTACCAAAATCCAACCAAAAATCCTCTAAATAGCCTTGGAAATTTGATGAAGAAATTAAGAGAATTTGGGGATGAAAGTGGCGTGTGAAAGAGTATAGAATGATAGGGTTTTCATTCTTGAACCTTTAATATCTCATTTATTACTTATACTTTCCCATTTTACCCTTGCACTTTCTATGAAATTCCATCTTTACTCTTTAGTCAATTACAAAAATACCCTCATCTCCATTACATTCTCCATGGAATTCTACTACTTTTCAGTCCGCACATTTTCAACTAATTGTGGGTGGAATGACCATTTTTCCCTTAAGGAAGTTTTCTGTTTGTGAAAAAGAAGGATGGATCACTAAGGATGTGTATTGATTATAGGGAGTTGAATAAAGTTACAGTGAAGAATAAGTACCCACTACCCCGGATAGATGACCTTTTTGATCAGTTGAAAGGAGCGGCAGTGTTCTCCAAAATTGATTTGAGGTCCGGGTATCATCAAGTAAGAGTGGTTGAGCAAGATGTGGCTAAGACTGCCTTTCGTACAAGATATGGGCATTATGAATTTGTAGTGATGCCTTTTGGCTTGACTAATGCCCCAGCAGTTTTTATGGACTTGATGAACAGGGTATTTCATGAGTACTTGGATCAGTTCATTGTTGTCTTCATCGACGACATTCTGATTTACTCAAAGTCAAGAGAAGAACATGAGAAACACTTGAGATTAGTATTGCAACGGCTGAGAGAAAAGAAGTTGTGTGCTAAATTTTCCAAGTGTGAGTTTTGGCTTAACCAAGTGATATTCTTGGGCAAATCATGCCAGTGTCAAGAAGGAAGGGATTTGGTGTCAGAGTAAAGTCTGCGAGCAATCCCACCAGTGGCGAAGCCGAGCCAGTTGAAAGAAATCGGGGAGTTTCTTAGGCTTAGCAGTTACTACCGGCGATTTGTAGCGAGATTCGCCCGATTAAGGCGAAACCATTGCACTCTTACCAAACAGAAGACTCCTTTTGTGCAGGTCAACAAGATGTGAAGAAAGCTTTCAAGAGTTGAAGAAGAGGCTAACATCGGCTCGTGCTAGTGTTACCACAGGAGGGTGTAGATTATGACATTTATACAGACGCCTTTGCGTGGGGACTTGGTGCTGTGTTGATGCAGTTAGGTAGGGTTATAGCTTATGTTTCTCGTCAATTGAAAGAGTACGAGACCAGATACCCTACGCATGACTTAGAGTTAGCAGCTGTGGTCTTTGCTTTAAAGATTTGGAGGCATTACCTTTATGGTGTGAAGAGTAATATCTACACCGATCATAAGAGTCTAAAGTACTTCTTCACTCAAAAAGAGTTGAATATGAGGCGAGAAGGTGGTTAGAGTGGTCAAGGATTATGATTGTGAGATCAAGTATCAACCGGGGAAGGCCAATGTAGTAGCCGATGCTTTGAGTAGAAAAGCCCATGTTTTCCGCTTACCAGCGTAAAGAGTTAATAGAAGATTTGTCTAAGGAGCATTGAAGTAAGGTTGGGGCGGGACGAATTGCCGACCTAGATGGCAGTCCTCTTTACTAGAGGAAATTAGAGAAAAGCAAATGGCAGATGAGTGGTGTCAGAAAACAAGATGGGCAAGTGCATGAGGGCAAGACATCAGAGTTCTTTGTGAGAGATGGTGTCCTCTATTTTAGAAATCGGTTGTGCATTCCTCCAAAAGAGGAGTTGAAACAGAAAATTCTTATGGAGGCTCATGACACACCATACACCGCTCATCCGGGAGCAACCAAGATGTATCAGGATATCAAGAAAGGCTATTGGTGGTCGTGTATGAAGAAAGACATTGCGAGTTTGTGACTAAATGCCTAACGTCAACGGGTGAAAGCAGAACACCAACGGCCGTGTGGTTGCTTCACCCATTGAGTATCCCAGTGGAAATGGGAGAGCGTTTCGATGGATTTTATCACGGGTCTCCCAGTACGAGAGGGTATAATGCTATATGGGTGATTGTGGATAGGTTAACCAAATCAGCCCATTTCCTCCCAAGAAAGGATAGTACCTACTGATCGCTTGGCCCGGATTTACCTCAAGGAGATAGTCGATTGCATGGTGTGCCCAAGACCATAGTATCGATAGAGATTCCGGATTTGTTTCACCTTCCTGGACAAGCTTACGTAAGAGTTTGGGTACCCGTTTAGCATTCAGTACTGCCTATCATCCTCAGATAGATGGCCAAACCGAGAGGACGAATCAGGTGCTCGAGGATATGTTGAGAGCCTGTTGCATGGATTATAGAGTATCCTGGCATGAGATGTTACCCTTAGTGGAATTTGCCTACAACAACAGTTATCAGTCTACAATTAGAATGGCGCCTTACGAGGCTTTGTATGGTAGACGGTGTAGGTCTCCGCTTCATTGGGATGAAGTAGGAGAAAGAGATGAGTTGAGTACCGCTCTTGGGCCGAGATGACCTCGGAAGCTAGTAGAAGAGTGAAGTTAGTCGAAATAGAATGAAACAAGCCCAAGATCGACAGAAGAGTTATGCCGATTTGAAGAGGAAAGAGGTAGAATTCCAAGTGGGCGATAAAGTATTTCTGAAAGTTTCCCCTTACAAGCGAGTAATGCGCTTTGGAAGCAAAGGGAAGCTAGCACCGAGGTATGTAGGTCCTTTTGAGGTCTTGCAACGAGTGGGGAAGGTGGCCTATAGATTGGCATTACCACCTAGCTTGGACAGGGTGCACGATGTCTTCCATGTCTCGATGCTATGAAAGTATGTAAGTGATCCCCTCCATGTTCTGAGTGTAGAAGACGTTGAAGTAGCAGAGAATCTAGTATATGAAGAACGTCCGCCTCGATCTTAGATCGAAGGGTTAAAGAGCTTCGGAACAAGAGTGTTCCGCTAGTTAAGGTCCTTTGGAGGAATCACAAAGTGGAAGAGGCCACTTGGGAAGTAGAACGGGACATGCAGAATCGTTTCCCAGAGTTATTTGCATGAATTTCGGGGACGAAATTCTTTTAAGGGGGGGAGAATTGTAACTCCCCGCTTGAGGTACGTTGTTACTGTTTCCTCTTTCGCTCTTATTTTGAGTTGTTTTTGGTGTTATTGTTTGATTTAGTGTTGTGTTGAACGTTTGCCCTGAAATTGGTTGAAAACAGAAGAATTTCAGTCGTTGTGCCACAGGGCGAAGAAGAATTCTTCCGCCGGCGAAGAGAGGTTGAAGCCTCGAAGGGGAAGCTGGTAGGGACGTCGCCGCGCGCAGTTTCTTTCGCGCGCGACAACCCGAATAAATTGTTGATTGAGTTTTAGATATTTTCTTCCTTAAGGGCAATTTGACCTTTCTACCCCTAATTAGCAGGAAAAGTGGGGAGTTAATTGTAAGGATATTTCATGGAGAATAGGTTGAGTTAGGGGTGAGTTTGTAATGAATCAAAGGATATAAATGGAATTCCCAAAGAAGAATAAGGGCAAAATGGGAATGCTTTGGGATGTATTTCATTAAAAGGAATTAGAATCAAAGAAACCCCTCATTTCTTCTTCTCAAACGTGACTTCCCATCCTTACTCCTCTCAACTTCTCTTCTCTTTTGATCAAGGTATTCCAAGGGGCTTTGAAGTGATTTTGGGGTGGAAAAGTAACCTAAGGCTTCCTAAGGTAAGGATCTCTACTTAAGTTGTGTGATTTGGGAGTTTTAACCCATATTGAAATTTGAGGGTTTTCCTTCTTTTGGTTAAGATTAGAGGAAAAGTCAAGCTAAGCAAGTGAAAGGAAGGATTTGTGAAGTCTCTACATAGCAAGTAAGTAAAACCCAACCCAAGTTGAGATTTATGAATTTTCTTGATTAGGGTTTTGATAGAAATGATGTATGTATGTGATATGCATGTATTATAGCATGTATGAAGGATTAAATAGAGATTTCTATGCTTTGTGAGTGTTAATACCTTGCAAATTTGAGAAATGGGTTGTTGGTTTGGCAAGGTAGTTGAGATGGAATTTAAGGAGTATTATGGATCCCCTTTTTGGAAGTGTTTTCTATGGCAGGTTTTATGGCTTTGTGAAGGGGTTTTTCCCCATTTTGGATGGTTAAGAAAAGTTTTAGAATCATGGCTATGATAGAGTTTCATAGGGCACATGAGTTGTTTGATGAAATGCCTAATAGAGGTTTGAGTATGAGAAATGAACCTTAATTCTTGCAACATGGCATGTTGGCATTTCATAAGTGCATTAGTAGTGATGAACCATCCATAGGCACTAATTGTGCATTGAAAAGTGACCTAAGAAAGTGTAAGGAAATGGTTTATGCAATTACCCTATGAGTAGAGAGCTTAGTGGGTAAAATTACTCTAAGGGTAGAGAGCATTGAAAAATGCTACAATAGAGTAAATTAGAAGATTAGTATAGTTGGGATGATGCTTTGTGATCATCACCCGACCGTTATGGGAATCGGATTGATGCTTTGTGATCGTCACCCGATGAGTAGTAGAAATGGGTAGATGCTTTGTGACCACTACCCGGTTAGTTAAGAGATATGTAGGTTGATGCTTTGTGATCATCATCCAACGGCTAGTAGAAGCGAGTTGATGCTTTGTGACCATCACCCGATAGTGACTAGAAACGGGTAAATGCTTGGTGAACGTTACCCAAAATTCATGAGAAACGGGTAAGTGCTAGGTGATCTCCACCCGATAGCTAGAAAGAACCGAGTTGGTGCTTTGTGATCCTCACTCGGTAGTCACTAAGAACAGGTTGGTACTGTGTGAATTCCACCCGATAGCCATAGAGAGTGAGATGGTGCGTGTGAACGCCTCCATTCAGTTGAGTCTGCATCCCGTAAGACGAGGCTATGATGTTATTAGGAACAGAAACAGAATCAGAAATAGCATAAGGAAAGAATTAAGAGTTATTTATACGGGGACAAACAGAGAGAGAGTTTTACTTACTGAGCATTATTTTGTGCTCACCCCGTTATTTCCTTTATGGATGCAGGTTCTAGGTGACGTTGCGGTCGGAGGGGTGTCAGCAAGCAATGAGGAATAGCTACACTGTTTCCCCTGTTTTGTCTTTTAAAATACATTTTTTGTAAACAAGACTTATGTATAAAAGACACATGAGTTGTAATGAAAAGAAAACTTTGGGCCCAACTTTTCTATTGTTATTATGCATGCATTGTACAGTTTTCAGTAGATGTTACATACATGAAGTTATTGCTATTTATGTTTTATGAGTTGTGATGTTTGATTGAAGAAAATGAAGTGTGAATGCTGATTGTGGCAAAACTTGTAGTATTGGAGGCCACATGGTGTTGACTGGTTGCTATTAGAAGTGTTGAGGTGTTGTTTGCATTAGCTTACGATGTTATAGCAATAATGGATGATTATGGGAATGAGATTTTACACTTCCTTTAAGATGTTAAAGACTATTAAGGGGAGGTTTATTTGATCCATAAGTTTACCTATTGGTTAATGTCAATAGGAATTGATGTGGCATAGTTAATATGAAAATTCGGATTTAGTAAGCTTAGGGGTTTTGTTAACCCTGCTTCAAGATTTCGACCATAACTTGAGTTATAAAAATCAAAATGAGATTATTCTTGAAGCATTAGAAAGATAAGACACAGACTATAACCTTTATGTTTATGCCAAGAGCCAATTCGTTTGATAAATGGATGGAAAATGGCCTGAAGTATAAACTGGTTATTAAAGTTTAAATTTAACATGATCAATTCTTATGATTATTAATGTATTATTGTAATTGTGCCATGTACTAATGTTTACCCATTAGTTAGATGATCTTTGAAAGATATACATGGTCATGATGTCAATGCATGATTAATGTTATGAAATGGCATGAAGATGCAATGTAATACATGTTTTAAGATGATGTAGGTGAGCAAGAGGTAATGTAAATGGATTGATAATCCATAGATGAATTAAAAGTATTAAGCTCACCAAAATATGTATTTACATGCCATAAGATGTTAGAGATGCATATAGACATGATGGGAAACGCGTAAGCATATCCTTGTATGCCGGTTGAGGAAATATGAATATATGCTTTAGATGTTAAATAACACGTAAGCACGCCTCTTGATGATATGAGCTCTAGATGAATTTGAGGCTAGATGATATGAAGTGCTTAAGATGCTAAGAAAAGTCCGATCGGCTACATGTTAAATGCTTCATATGCATTTAGTTGCACTACATGAGTTATGATGTTATTTACATCATGAGATGATTTATACTCATGTTAGATGATATTCAGATGTTATATCATGACAATGTGCGTGTACAATGTTTACATACTTATTTGTATGAGTATGCATGGATGTTTATATAGCACATTTAGAATGAAACGGATCATTCCTTACTGAGCAATTAGCGCTCACCCTTTCATTGTTGATTGCTTTGTAGGTAGACTAGCAGCGAAGGATGCTAGAGACAGCGGGGATACACGTTAGGGGAGATGATTTATTGTCATCGTCATGTTTTTATCTTGGTATAAATAATGTAAATGATAAATGTTTAGGAAACACCTTTGGAAGCTTCCAACCTGTAAATATGTTTTGATTGTGCAATTTCTAGATAAATTCTTAAAGTTTCTAAATTATAAGTTTGGATCCTACGTGACATTTTATATGCATGTTTTGGATATTACTATTATTATCCTTACACATATATTTTTCTAAATAGAACTTGTCCTCCAAACATGTATCCTCGGGATTCTCATTGAGGGATAATAAGAGGATACCTGACTGGAGGGGGGTTTTTACATTTGGTATTAGAGCAACTATTTTTTTACTTTAGAAAAGGGTGTTTTAAGATGTTTTCTATTTCGGAGTCAGGCATTTATGAGAATTGATGACAGTATCCCTCATATAAAGTTTCGCGGCTCAAGTTGTCCAATCGCTGTAAGTATATTTACCTGATTTATGTAAGGATTGATTAGATGATTAACGTTATATGTGTGACCGTGATAGGAAATAAATATGAGGAAAACCAGGAGAACGGATCTGGGTCGCAGTGATGCTTTGAATGCATAAGATGTTCCAATTGCATTTGAAGCTCCTAACCCAGCAGCTGCTACTTCAAGCACTCCGGGTTTTGGATGTTACAACATTGGAGCGTATGATCCAGGAGGCTGTTAATAGGGCATTAAGGAGAACCCCGCCAGAAAATACAAGTACTCCGGTGACAACAGTGACAACCAATGTGGTACCAAGTCAAGCAATAAGGACGAGTACTCAAAAGCAATGGTTGCTCCAAAGCAGATTGAACCGATTTATAGCCTCTCAAGTAAACATCAGCCTTCAGAATTTAGTGGCACTAATGATCCAGTAGTAGCAGAACAATGGATCAAGTTGGTGGAGAAAGCTACTGCTCTTTCCTATGATAGATCAAGAGAAGATCCGGTATGCTACGTACCTATTGAGAGGAGATGTTATGACATGGTGGGAGCTTATGGAGCAGACTCAAGATACCACCACTCTCACTTGGTCAGGGTTCAAGGAATTGTTTGAGGAGCAGTACCGGACAGCGGACATGATATCCTCTAAACTACAAGAGTTTATTAGTTTGCAACAAGGAAATATGACAGTCAAAGAGTATTCAATCAAGTTCAACTCCTTGGCTAGGTTTGCACCAACACTGGTCAGTACACCATAGACCCAATTGGAGAGATTTGTGGGTGGACTTCATCCAACTATCGCCAGAGATGTTATGTCAGGTCATCAGCCCTCCCAAACATATAGCGAAGCATTCTCCAGAGCCATCAGAGCAGAGGTGTACTTAAGGAAGGAGACCAAATTAGCTCTTCCCCCAACAGTTGCAAGTAGTCCTCTTCAGCTTGGTCAATCCAGTAGTGTAAAACAAGTTGTTGGCAAAGACGATAAGGTTAAAGGCAAGAAAGGAGTCCTACCTAAAGCTAACAGGAAGGACATGAAGAAAAACGGCCAATAGAGGAAAGGTGAGTTCAGTTCCTGTAAGAAATGTCAAAGAAGACACAGGGGTGAATGTCTAGTGCGAACCAATGTTTGTTTCAGATGCCGCCAGCCAGGTCATATTGCTAGAGATTGCCCTATTGGTTCTGCAACTTCAGTGCCTGCAGTTGAGGCACGATAGCCAGGGTATATAATGTGGCCCAGATGTAGGTAGATGCTAGTCCTTCAGCAGTCACTAGTAAGTTATTATTCCATGATACTCTTTTGTATGCCTTGATTGATTCTGGTGCTACTCATTCATTCATCTCCTATGGTATGATTAAGAGATTAGGGTTAATGCCTATTAGAGTAGAACAAGCCATTAGGATTGAATTGCCTGATGGTGAGGGTGTAATGACCAATGAAGTCTTAATGAGGGAGTTAGTGACTATTAGAGGCCGAGATATGATGGTAGATTTGATTGTCTTCAATATGCCAAACTTTGACATTATTTTGGGGATGGACTTTCTTAGTAGATATGGAGCAGAGACAGACTGTCGTAGGAAAAAAGTCAAGTTTAATCTAGACCATGGGGATAATTTCATTTTTGGAGAAGGGCACCCAACTAGCATGATGATTAGTGCAGCAAAATTTAGGAAGATGTTGAAAAAGGGGTGTTCTGGGTACATTGCACATGTAGTAAATAAGGGAGAGAGTTCGAGCTCAAGTGTACATGAGGTACCTATGGTAAATGAATTTATTGATGTGTTTCCAGATGAATTGTTAGGTTTACCTCCAAAGAGGGAAGTGGAGTTTAGTATAGAACTAGCCCCCGGTACAGCCCCTATTTCAAAGGCTTCTTATCGTATGGCCCCAGCTGAACTCCAAGAATTGAAGAAGCAGTTACAAGAGTTGTTAGACAAGGGCTTTATCAGGTCGAGTCATTCCCCATGGGGTGCTCCAATTCTATTTGTGAAAAAGAAAGATGGGTCTATAAGGATGTGTATAGATTACCGTGAACTGAATAAAGTAACGATAAAGAATAAGTACCCATTGCCCAAGATAGATGATTTGTTTGACCAATTGAAAGGTGCCTCAGTGTTTTCTAAAATTGATCTAAGGTCAAGATACCATCAAGTTAGAGTGGCTAAGGAAGATATACCAAAAACGGCTTTCCAAACAAGGTATGGGCATTATGAATTTGTTGTGATGCCATTTGGATTGACTAATGCACCAACAATTTTTATGGACTTGATGAACAAAGTTTTTGATGATGTCCTTGACAAGTTCATAGTGGTGTTTATTGATGATATCCTGGTTTATTCCAAGACTTTAAAAGAACATGCCGAGCACTTGAGATTTGTATTACAAAGATTAAGAGAGAAACAACTGTATGCCAAATTTTCAAAATGTGAGTTTTGGTTGGATCGGGTTACCTTTTTGGGTCATGTGATCTCTAAAGACGGTGTATCAGTGGATCCTAGTAAAGTGGAGGCGATGCTCGAGTGGCAAAGGCCAAAGACAGTGAAAGAGGTTATAAGTTTTCTAGGCCTAGCAGGGTATTATAGGAAGTTCATGGAAGGCTTTGCAAAGATAGCCAGACCACTTACAACTCTTACCAAGAAAGAAGTACCATTTCAATGGACAGAGGCATGCGAGCAAAGCTTTTAGGAGTTGAAGAAAAGATTAACTACAGCTCCAATTCTCACACTGCTAGAAGTAGGCATTGATTATGATATTTACGTTGATGCCTCCCACAATGGTTTGGGAGTAGTGTTGATGCAACAAGGGAAAGTCATTGCTTATGCCTCCAGACAACTGAAAGACTATGGGAGCAGATATCCTACCCATGACTTGGAACTAGCAGCAGTAGTTTTTGCTTTGAAGATATGGCGACACTACTTGTATGGAGTGAAATGCAACATATACACTGACCATAAGAGTTTAAAGTATTTCGTCACTCAGAAAGAGTTGAATATGAGATAGAGGAGATGGTTAGAATTGGTGACAGACTATGACTGCGACATCAAATACCATCCACGGAAAGCTAATGCAGTAGCAGATGCCCTTAGTAGAAAAGTCTCTTTATCTCATATTACTGTAAAGGGAAAATTACAGCAGGAGATCCTCCAAGAAGGAATTGAAATTGTGATCAAAGGAGGATTGGCCCAAATGGAGATCAAACCCACTTTGGTGGAGGAGATCAAGATGAAACAGGGTAAAGATGATACCTGTAAGGTGATCTGCCAACGGATAATAGAGGGCAAAGAGACAGACTTTAAAATAGTCAATGGGGCATTGATGTTTAGAGATAGAATATGTGTACCTCAAGATGATGAACTAAGGAATAAAATCCTTAGTGAGGCACACAATACACTTTATACAGCCCACCTTGGGAGTGTAAAGATGTATCAAGATGTGAAGAAAAGCTATTGGTGGTCAGGTATGAAAAATGACATTGTGGATTATGTTGCCAGATGTTTAACATGTCAACAAGTAAAGGCAGAGCATCAGAGACCATCAGGATTACTACAACTCTTAGAGATTCCAAAATAGAAGTGGGAGGATATCTTAATGGACTTCATTGTGGGACTTCTTAAAGTTCAGCAAAGATATAATGCAATTTGGGTGATGGTTGGTAGATTGACCAAGATAGCTCATTTTCTACCTATGACGGATAAAATAGATGCATTTCGATTGGGGCAATTATATGTCAGAGAGATTGTGAGATTACATGGAGTACCCAAGACGATTGTGTAAGACAGAGATACCAGGTTCATATCAGCTTTCTGGGTTGGAATGCAGAGAGCATTGGGTACAAAGTTAGCCTTCAGTATGGCTTATCATCCTCAAACTGATGGCCGAATTGAAAGGACTAACCAGGTGATTGAAGACCTGCTGAGAGCTTGTTGTATGGTTCACAAGGCAAAATGGAGTGATGTACTTCCACTAATATAATTTGCCTATAACAATAGCTACCAATCCACTATCCAGATGGCCCCGTATGAAGCATTATATGGAAGAAGGTGCAGATCCCCTGTGTCCTGGGATGATATCGAGAAAAAGACTCCTTGATTCAAGCACTTGGACCGTAGATGACCCGTAAAATGATTGAAGATGTTAAGCTTATTAGAGAAAGAATGAAGCAAGCTCAAGATCGACAAAAGAGCTATGCTGACCTAAAAAGAAAAGAAGTGGAATTCCAAGTGGGTGACAAAGTTTTTGTAAAATTTGCACCTTATAAACATATTATGAGATTTGGAAAGAAGGGCAAGCTCGCTCCACGTTACATTGGACCCTTTAAAGCATTGGAAAGGGTGGGCAAAGTAGCTTATATACTGTACTGCCAATGAGCATGGAAAGAGTCCATAATGTTTTCCATGTCTCTTTGTTGCGTAAGTATGTTAGTGATCCTTCACATGTGCTTCAGATAGAGGAAGTGGAATTACAGCATAATTTGGCTTATGAGGAACACCCAGTTCAAATCCTTGACAGAAAGGTAAAAGAGCTCAGAAACAAGCAAATTCCACAAGTTAAAGTGCTTTGGAGGAATCACAAGGTAGAAGAAACTACTTGCGAAATGGAGCAAGATATGAGAAGTCGATACCCGGAGCTGTTTCTATTATTTCGAGGACGAAATTATTGTAAGGGGGGAGGAAATGTAATACCCAAGATGTCAAAGGTATGTTCCTAACTCAAAATAGTCCTTTAGATGTTAATTTTATGTTAAAAAGCATAAAATCTAACTAAGGGTAAAATAGTCGACTCTTTTGGAACAGTATGAATCAATCATCCATAGAAAGGCATTAGGGGCGAAGTGATCATTTTGCCTATGGAAAAGCATTGAAAAAGTCAAGGATGAATAGGCTTCATTGCATTTAATGGCATTAATTAAGTAATAATTATGTCTAGTGTGAAATGACCAAAATGCCCTTATATGAAGAATTAAGGACTTATGAGTTAAAAAATTAAAATAATTGGGCCAATAGCATAATTTTGGAAAATAAATGAAATATTTTCCTATAAATGAGATGAATTTCATTCAAGCTTAGGGAAAGAGCATTTCTTCAACATTTCTTCCATTTTCTCTCAAATCTTCCATGAAACAAGCTTTCTTTCTCTAAGTTTTAAAGGAGTTTTGCTTATTTTTTCAAGGAGAGCAAGATAGGAGCCTTGGATCTTCAATTTGAAGGGTTTAAGGCAAGGATTAAAAACTGTAGTTTTGATGTGATTTGAAGATTTGAAGTAGATGTTGAGGTATAATGTTATATATGTAGGATTAAGGTGTAAAAGAAGACAAAGGCAAAGGATTTGTTAGAGGAATTCTTTAAAAAGGTAAGCATGACTTTAGGGTTTATGCTAGGGTTTGTGGATTTTTATGAAACCTTAAATTAAAGCTTTAAGGCATAGAATTAGTTGATGGCAAGTGTAGTTGAACTCATTTATTCTACTTATTGCCTTGAATTCATTATACATGAAGTTATTGCTATTTATGTTTTATGAGTTGTGATGTTTGATTGAAGAAAATGAAGTGTGAATGCTGATTGTGGCAAAACTTGTAGTATTGGAGGCCACATGGTGTTGACTGGTTGCTATTAGAAGTGTTGAGGTGTTGTTTGCATTAGCTTACGATGTTATAGCAATAATGGATGATTATGGGAATGAGATTTTACACTTCCTTTAAGATGTTAAAGACTATTAAGGGGAGGTTTATTTGATCCATAAGTTTACCTATTGGTTAATGTCAATAGGAATTGATGTGGCATAGTTAATATGAAAATTCGGATTTAGTAAGCTTAGGGGTTTTGTTAACCCTGCTTCAGTATTTCGACCATAACTTGAGTTATAAAAATCAAAATGAGATTATTCTTGAAGCATTAGAAAGATAAGACACAGACCTATAACCTTTATGTTTATGCCAAGAGCCAATTCGTTTGATAAATGGATGGAAAATGGCCTGAAGTATAAACTGGTTATTAAAGTTTAAATTTAACATGATCAATTCTTATGATTATTAATGTATTATTGTAATTGTGCCATGTACTAATGTTTACCCATTAGTTAGATGATCTTTGAAAGATATACATGGTCATGATGTCAATGCATGATTAATGTTATGAAATGGCATGAAGATGCAATGTAATACATGTTTTAAGATGATGTAGGTGAGCAAGAGGTAATGTAAATGGATTGATAATCCATAGATGAATTAAAAGTATTAAGCTTACCAAAATATGTATTTACATGCCATAAGATGTTAGAGATGCATATAGACATGATGGGAAACGCGTAAGCATATCCTTGTATGCCGGTTGAGGAAATATGAATATATGCTTTAGATGTTAAATAACACGTAAGCACGCCTCTTGATGATATGAGCTCTAGATGAATTTGAGGCTAGATGATATGAAGTGCTTAAGAAGCTAAGAAAAGTTCGATCGGCTACACGTTAAATCCTTCATATGCATTTAGTTGCACTACATGAGTTATGATGTTATTGTAACGCCCCGCTTGAGGTACGTTGTTACTGTTTCCTCTTTCGCTCTTATTTTGAGTTGGTTTTGGTATTATTGTTTGATTTAGTGTTGTGTTGAATGTTTGCCCTGAAATTGGTTGAAAACAGAAGAGGTTCAGTCTGCCGTGCTCCGCCGGGGCGAAGAAGAAGCTTCGCCGCGAAGAAGAAGCTTCGCCGCGGCAAAGATGTGTTGAAACCAAGGGAAACTCCTCGGGACGAGTTTCGGGCCAGGCGGCAGAGGTTTTCTTCGCGCAATGCAGCCGAATAAAATGTTGATGAAGTTTTAGATATTTTCTTCCTTAAGGAAATTTAACCTTTCTACCCCTAATTAGCAGGAAAAGTGGGGAGTTAATTGTAAGGATTTTTCATGGAGAATGTGTTGATATGGGGGTGAGTTTGTAATGAATTAAAGGATATGGATGGAATTCCCAAAGAAGAATAAGGGCAAAATGGGAATGAGGGTGTTTATATTTCATTAAAAGGAATTAGAATCAAGGAAACCCCTCATTTCTTCTTCTCAAACGTGACTCTTCATTCTTCTCCTCTCAACTTCTTCTTCTTTGATCAAGGTTTTTCAAGGGGATTTTTGAAGTGATTTGGGGTGGAAAAGCAACCTAAGGCTTCCTAAGGTAAGGATTTCTCCTTAAGTTGTGTGATTTGTGAGTTTTAGTTCATTTTGGTATTTGAGGGTTTTCATTCTTTTGGTTAAGATTAGAGGAAAAGTCAAGCTAAGCAAGTGAAAGGAAGGATTTGTGAAGTCTCTACATAACAAGGTAAGTAAAACCCAACCCAACTTGAGATTTATGAATCTTCTTGATTAGGGTTTTGATAGAAATGATGTATGTATGTGATGTGCATGTAATATAGCATGTATGAAGGATTAAATAGAGATTTCTATGCTTTGTGATTGTTTATATCTTGCAAATTTGAGAAATGGGTTGTTGGTTTGGCAAGGTAGTTGAGATGGAATTTAAAGGGTATTATGGATCCCCTTTTTGGAAGTGTTTTCTATGGCAGGTTTTGTGGCTTTGTGAAGGGGTTTTTCCCCATTTTGGATGGTTAAGAAAAGTTTTAGAATCATGGCTATGATAGAGTTTCATAGTGCACATGAGTTGTTTGATGAAATGCCTAATAGAGGTTTGAGTATGAGAAATGAACCTTAATTCTTGCAACATTGCATGTTGGCATCTCATAAGTGCATTGATGAAGATGAACCATCCATAGGCACTAGTTATACATGGAAAAGTGACCTAAGAAAGTGTAAGGAAATGGTTTATGCAATTACCCTATGAGTAGAGAGCTTAGTGGGTAAAATTACTCTAAGGGTAGAGAGCATTGAAAAAAATGCTACAATAGAGTGAATTAGAAGAGTAGTATAGTTGGGATGATGCTTTGTGATCATCACCCGATCATTATGGGATTCGGATTGATGCTTTGTGATCATCATCCGAATGGCCCTTAGAGATGGGTCGATGCTTTGTGATCGCACCCGATGAGTAGTAGCGATGGGTAGATGCTTTGTGACCACTACCCGGTTAGTTAAGAGATAGGTAAGTTGATGCTTTGTGATCATCATCCAACGGCTAGTAGAAGCGGGTTGATGCTTTGTGACCATCACCCGATAGTGACTAGAGACGGGTAAATGCTTGGTGATCGTACCCAAAATCCATGAGGAACGGGTAGGTGCTAGGTGACCTCCACCCGATAGTTAGAAAGAACCGAGTTGGTGCTTTGTGATCCTCACTCGTAGTCACTAAGAACGGGTTGGTACTGTGTGAATTCCACCCGATAGCCATAGAGTGAGATGGTGCTGTGAACGCCTATCCGGCCGTACCTCCCGGTAAGATGAGGCCATGATGTTACTAGGAACAAATAAATAGAATCGAAATAACATAAGGAAAGAATTAAGAGTTATTCATATGGGGACAGATGAGAGAGAGAGTTTTACTTATCGAGCATTATTTTGTGCTCACCCCGTTATTTCCTTTGTGGATGCAGGTTCTAGGTGATGTTGCGGTCGGAGGGGCGTCGGCAAGCAATGAGGAATAGCTACACTGTTTCCCCTGTTTTGTCTTTCAAAAATACATTTTTGTAAACACACTTTATGTATAAAAGACACATGAGTTGTAATGAAAAGAAAAACTTTGGGCCCAATTTTCTATTGTTATTATGCATGCATTGTACTAGTTTTCAGTAGTTGTTACAGTTATTTACATCATGAGATGATTTATACTTATATTAGATGATATTAAGATGTTATATCATGACATGTAATGTGCGTGTACTATGTTTACATACTTATTTGTATGAGTATGCATGGATGTTTATATAGCACATTAGAATGAAACAGATCATTCCTTACTCAGCGATTAGCGCTTACCCTTTCATTGTTGATTGCTTTGCAGTTAGACCAGCAGCGAAGGATGCTAGAGACAGTGGGGCTACATGTGAGGGGAGATGATTTATTGTCATCTTCATGTTTTTATCTTGGTATAAATAATGTAAATGATAAATGTTTAGGAAACACCTTTGGAAGCTTCCACCCTGTAAATATGTTTTGATTGTGTAATTTCTAGATAAATTCTTAAAGTTTCTAAATTATAAGTTTGGATCCTACGTGACATTTGATATGCATGTTTTGGATATTACAGTAAACCCCACGTTATTATTCCGATGCCCTAAGGTATGAAATTTACCTTTTCAAGTAATTTTCTTTTTTGAATGGAAGGGTAAAATGGTCAATTTACATGTATTTCGAGATGTGGCCATTATAAAGTGTATAGGGTGATGTCATTGAAGAGAAATGAGGGTAGAATGGTCATAAAGTTGACTAATAAGGTTAAATGGCATAAACGGTAACCAAGGGTATAATGGTCTTTTCATACAAAACCATATGATTAAGTGTCCATAAAAGTGCACCAAGGGTAAATTAGTCATTCACCTAATGGGATTGCTTAATGGTTAAGTGTTTTAAAGAAGTCAAATGGCATTAAATGAGTGCTTATCTTTATGTTGTGGTAGAAATGACCAAAACGCCCTTATATGAAAAATTTATGCCAAATGACCTTTATATCTAACTTTTATTGACCAATCACATTAGAGTAACAATGGAATGAATAATTACAAGGTTTAAAGAGAGAGTAGTCGGCCTTGGAGACCCCAAATATATCATCTTCTTCTTCATCTCTCAAATCCACCATAAAAGCCACTAATCCAAGCTTTTATTCTCAAATTTTCTTAGGATTTCAAGTTGATTTTCAAAGGAGATCACCATCCACCCTTAAAGAACTTCAATTTCAGGGTTAAAGGTGAGTTTCAAAACCCTAGTTTTTCTGAAATTTTTAGTTAAAAGAGAAATTCATAAGTGGTTATGTGTGTAAGGTAGAAAGGTGAAACTTTGGAGCCAAGGAGGAGTACCTTTGTGCTTTGAATACTAAGGTAAGGAAAAAATCTCCCTTATGACTACAATTGATAACACCTAGGGTTTATGAAACTTATATTTATTTATGTTAATATGAGTGTGATGCTATGTTTTGGTTATGGATTGTTTAAATGGGTGTGTTGATTGGTGTATGTGTGCATATGGAGGATGATTATGCCAATTAAGAGATTTGTAGTTGGACGATGTTTTGGCACTTTTTGGTTCTGTAAAAAGGGAGGTTTTTAGGGCCTTTTATACCTATAATGACATGGCGAATGATGTGAATGTGCAAATGAAGGTGACATGGTTAAAATGAATAGAATTCGGATTTGGCTTTTTAGGACTTATACTGTACATGCTTCACTGAATCGGTTATAACTGAAGTTATAGAAGTCCGATTGAGTTGATTCTTGAAGTGTTAAAAATTGAAGAAATATACCTAAAACTTTTATGTTTTAGCCAAAAATCAATTCGAATTGGAAGATAACGGAAAAATTGCTTGAAAATTGACAAACTATATGGCATCCACCTTCTTCATGGAAATTCTCATTTGTTTCTAATTCTGATAAACCCCTGAATAATCTTACTACTGAAATTCCTTGTATTGTATCAGAAATTGAATGAATTAAGTTAAGAAGTTTAGTAGGAGAATATAGTATGATTGAGCATGGGAGATGTTAGTCCATATGTTTGCATTCATAATGGTAATGCATATAGCTTATTTAGTTGTTTTATGAAAAATTTATGAAATGTTAAAGAATGAATTCCATGAGTCTCTTGAGGTATAAACCAAGATCAAAGGAATAGAATTCTTATGGAAACCATGAGTCCTTTGAGGTGACGACCAAGAACAAGGTAATGGTTCAAATGAATCCGATCGGATAACAAAGACTAATGAAACCATTAAGTATAAAGACAAAAGAAATAAGCATGCCATGTACATGAATATTTCATAAGTCATATATGTTCTATGTTATATTATGTATGGTTATGTTATGACTTATGTTTTTGAGAAAAGTCCAAAGTGTATGATATGTTTTATGAACTTATTATGTCAAAGAATGAAGGTCATGTTTTGTAGGTAGGTAAGGTCCTAAGTAATATACTTGCATAATGAACCTTAATAGTTTATAAATGGCCATATTCCTTACTGAGTGATTAGCGCTCACCCCACGAAATATTTTAAAATGTTTTGCAGGTACGGATTAAGGCATGAAGCTGGACAGGATTCCAAGGGACGCTATGAGTTTGAGGGGATGCTTTAATGATGACTATTGAATAGTTTTGCTAATATTTAGTGTAGTAATTATGTTCATATTTCATAATGTAGTAAATATGTCCATGTTCTATAATGGAGTAAATATGTTGTATTAATAAAGGAAATCAAATTACTAGTAAATTTTGTAAAAGTATATATGTTCTAGTAAGTATTACTATGGATTTCATAATTTACTCCAAGAAAGGAAACTATATTTCTTTTTTGACTTATACAATGAACTTATTATAGTTTAGAAATTGTATTAATAAATAAATATGTTTATAAACTACAAATTTATTCTTTAAATAGGATTTTAAAATAAACTTCTTTTCTAGGCGTGCGTTTTCTAGGTTCTCAATGGCCAAGGGATACTTAGAAAATACCCGGCTAGGGAGGGGTTTTACAATTACTATTATTATCCTTACACATATATTTTTCTAAATAAAACTCGTTCTCCAGACATGTAACCTCGGGATTCTCATTGAGGGATAATAAAAGGATACCTGATTGGAGGGGGGTTTTTACACTGCGACTCACATACTTAACCATGTGTTGTCAAAGTCTGTAGATAAGTCTCCATATGAACTATGGAGTTGGCAAAAGCCCAACTTGTCTTATCTAAGGATTTGGGGTTATGAAGCTTATGTTAGGAAATTGACTTCGAACAAGCTGGGCCCAAAATCTAACAAATGTACTTTTGTGGGGTACCCTAGGAAGGCCAAAGGGTACTATTTCTACCATCCAAAAGAGCACATAATTTTTGCTGCTTGTACTCATGTCTTCTTAGAAAAAGAATTTTTCCTAAGAAGTACTAGTGGGAGAAAAGTAGAACTCGATAAAGTTCTAGAACCATAAGATGCATTGGACGAAGGATGGGAGGATGTGCCACTGGAAGTGGTTGAACATCGTGAGTAGGTTACTCCACACTCTATGGATCAAAGTAAACCACCTTAAGTAGCATAGGAGCTATGTAGGTCTAGAAGAGTACGTCATGAGCCTAAGAGATATGGTTTTCTCATAACTCAACATGGTGATGTACTAGTCTACCAAGGTAATGAACCCAGAACCTATGAAGACGTTATATCAGATCCAGATTCCATTAAATGGCTTGAAGCCATGAAATCTGAGATGGACCCCATGTACTAGAACCAAGTACAGTCTCTAGTGGATCAACCTGAAATGGGTCTTCAAGAGGAAGACTGTCATGGATGGTAAGGTGCATACCTATAAGGCATGATTGGTTTCCAAAGGTTTCAAACAAATTCATGGTAGTGACTATGAAAAAACCTTTTCGCCGGTTGCCATGATTAAGTCCATCCTGATTATGATTGCGATTGCTGCAAATCACAACTATGAAATTTGGCAGATGAATGTTAAAACAACTTTCCTGAATGGAAACCTTAAAGAGGATATATATATGACATAACCCGATGGTTTCATTCTTGATGGACAATCTGAAAAGATATGCAAGTTGCAAAGGTCCATTTATGGACTCAACCAAGCTTCAAGGAGCTAGAACATTCATTTTGAGGAAGCTGTAAAAGAATTCAGTTTTATGAAGAATGCAGATGAGCCCTGTGTTTATAAGAAAGTAAGTGGGAGGGCAATGGCATTCTTAGTGTTGTATGTCGATGACATACTTCTCATTGGGAATGATATACCATACATGTAGTCAGTGAAGACTTGGTTATCCAAGTGCTTCTCCATGAAGGACTTAGGAAAAGCAGCCTACATCCTCTGAATAAAGATCTACTGTGATAGATTGCATAGGCTGCTTAGCCTAAGTCAGAGTACATATGTAGACAAGGTACTGAAGAGATTCAGTATGGAAGAATCCAAGAAAAGATTTCTTCTAATGTCACGTGGTATCCATCTCTCTAAAGATATGTGTCCTAAAACACACGATGAGAAATATAAAATGAAGAGGATCCCATATGCGTCAACAATTGGATCCATCATGTATGCCATGTTATGTACTTGGATTGATGTCTCATTTGCATTAAGCACTTGTTGTAGACATCAATCAGATCCAGGTGAGTGTCATTGGATAGCTGTCAAGAACATCCTTAAGTACTTGGAACAGATTAAGGATATGTTCTTGGTTTATGAAGGGGAAGATGAGCTCACTATAAGAGGATACAGTGATGCTAGTTTCCAAATAGATAAATATGATTATTGCTTGCAATCTAGGTTTGTATTTGTCTCAATGGGGGTGCAGTGAGCTAGAAGAGCTCCAAGCAAAGCAATGTAGTGGTTTCTACAATGGAAGTCGAGTATATCGCATTATTCGATGCAACTAAAGAGGATATTTGGATCATGAACTTCGCCATTGAACTTGGTGTGGTTCCACTATTGTTGATCCAATAGAAGTCTATTGTGACAACAATGGAGCAATAGCTCAAGCGAAGGAGCCACGGTCTCACCAGCGGTCCAAACACATACTTAGGTGTTTTCATCTCATCAGAGAAATGGTTGAGAGGAAATATTTACATATTAGCAAAGTACATACAGATGACAATCTCACTGATCCACTGACGAAGCCTGTGTCGCAGTAGAAGCATGAAAATCATTTAAGGTCATTCGGTATTAAATACATGAATGATTGACTATAGTGCAAGTGGGAGATTGTTAGAGTAGGTGCCCTAGAGCCAATCAATTATTGTAAACTTGACTCTTTGTAATAATGTTTATTTATCAATAAAAGGCATATTCTTTTATATCGTGTAAATCATAATTGTGTATATTGAGATATGTTTTTAGGATGGTAGAACCATGACGAGGGTATCAGGTGTTTCAAATCTTGATAGTGAGAACCCTATGATCACATATGGTGGCCATTCTAGAAATGACCATAGCCCCAGTATTATTCTGACCTAGGACACATATAATACGGTAAGGCTATCATAGTGTTGAACGACCTTGTTGAAAAAAAGTGACTGGTCTCACTTGTCAGGGGTTTTCGCCAACAACCTGGTGTAATACATGGGTGCTTATTATAGGCAAGCTCACTAGAGAGACCCACCCAAGGATTTTATATGGATTGTAACCCCAGTGTCTATGGAATAAATCCTCTAATGAATGATAGTGCATGTGATCCTTAGACTTAAGATCACCGGAGCTCCTTGTGCACCAATTGATGCAGTTTGACACTAGCCCAACGTAGTTCTATTCAGAACTATCAGAATGGTAGTGATTGGCTACACTGAGGAGTGTATCAAGACTATGATGGATCGACAAAGGATTCATCACTCCTGGGTACGGGAGAAGTTATCTCATTGTGCAATTCAATAAATGGTAATGACACTAAATCTGTGGCCACAGTAGGATTGAGTTATTGCTCAATCCAATTTATTATTCTAGTCATTGGTCTAGTAACTCAATACAAAGATATCAAGGATATTTGAGGTTGACACTATTTCTGTACCTCAGCCTTGATGGGATAACAAATGATGAAAGGATTTGATTACACGGTAACCGTATCGTTCATAGGTAGCTATTTCGTTGAATCCGAATCTATCGAGTGGCCATCATGCCTTGCTAAGAGCAATCTTGGTTTGTGTGTAGTGAGACTATTAATTGGTGTTAATCGCGATACTACTTACTACCGATATGATAAGGAATACACTTAGAAGATAATTTAAGAATCAATTTGTGAAAGGGGTATTTTTGTCTTTTAGGATGAAAAAGTATTTTGGTAATCTTGCAATGCAATTAAATTTGCTAAGGATGTTACCTGTATTTAATTTTAATATTAAAATCCACCCTCTCTCTCTCTCTCACGTTTTTCATTGATTGAAGAGAAGAAAATTTTCTTTTCTTGATTCTTTGATTCTTGATACTTGAAGCCTTTTATTGTTCTAGCAAAAGCAAATACAAAGGTTCTACGAATTATCTTCGTGTGGATGACGTGAGTGCGATTCTACATTTAATCGGGGAGCGAAATCAAATCTAAGACATTTGAAGAATCCTCCAAACGTACGTAAGTAAATTCTAATCCTTGTATGGATTGATTTTATACAGATTTTGTTTATAAACATGTAAATGGTATAGTCTTTGCCCAGATTTTGGTTGCCAAAAAGAACTCACAAATAATGGATCTTTGTCAAAGATGATACCCTTGGGAAGCCCATGTCGTTTGCAGACCAAGATGGTGAATAGCTCAGCAACTTTGGTGGCTGTAAAGCCCTTCTTAAGAGCTCCAAAGTGCCCATATTTACTCAAACGATACACTACCACCATAATAGTAGAGCAACTTTGTGAATTAGGCAATCCGATGATAAAATCCATGTTGAGATCCTCCCAAATAGTAGTTGGGATCAGAAACGAGAGCACCAAATTGATAGGCAAAAGATATTGACTTGGTTTGAGATAGTCAATCTCCAAGAAGATGAATAGAGAGAAGAGAGAAGTTGAAGAAGGAATTAGTTTTTCTTTACTGAATGCCTATAATTACAATTACAATGAGTTATATCCCTATCAGAAAGGAACTTCAGTTATCTATAATTGAATAGAAGTAGTCTGTTTGAATTATGGTTAACAAACTCAACTCACTTCTAACATTTTGTTTCTCATCAAATTAGATGAGATTACACATCGTCTTGCAATGCTTTGGACTTTTTACTTAGTCTTTTGGGCCAACTTTCCCCAAGCTCTTTGACTCTATCATTCTAGGTCCGCTCTTGAGAATCTTCTTATATAACAAATAATTTGACCAATAAAAAAAGGAAAATATGTAAATCATTTAAGTCTATATTTTTATATGTTTAACACTAATAACTTACATTGGCTTTTTAATTAAAATAACTTATATGTTGATATTTCACAACAAAAATTTACCACCTGAATTTATTAATAACTTATAAGTGTGACGTTGAGTGTTATTGTTGATGCAAATTTTCGTATCGACTAAATCTCCGGGATGTAAACATGCATCAACCAAAGATACTTGGTTGACTTCAGGGAGAACTGAGTAAAATGGGTGCGTGATTCATAGGAATCAATGTAAGAGACCCATGTCGCATGCGACAGCGGTTAAGGTGGTGATGTGCCTCCCGATGGATGATGAGAAAACTAGACATTTCTAAAGTGGTTTGGCTAAGAAATCGAATAAGGCTTACGTCCACTGATATGTTATTTATTTGTATGATTTTGGGATATAGAGGATGGACTTCTTTGGTGATCGGAAAAAGGTTTTTGGTTGGTCCTTCAACTTGAGATTTTATGTTGTTTTTCCCTTTTGGCCAAAAAACCTTTTTTTTTTTTTTTTGTTGTCTGTATGTGTATCTGTTTTCTGTGTGCGTATCCCTTCTCGCGTCTCTTCTTTGGCTGCTACCATTTTTATATGGAGAGAGAGTTTTGGGATGTCATCATGGTAAGTGAGTCAGCCATGTTATTCATTGTCGCATGGCGACTGGAAGCTCACATGCCCCCTATGCTGTAGCTAATGATGGATATGCCCTCTGACAATGGGTGCCTTTACTTGTATCCTCTTTGTTGGGTTGTATGGAGAGCATGTGGAGCTTACATGGCTGTGTGTTGCTCAATCAGAGTATGAAGCTCATACGTGGTGAGCTGATCTGTCTAAGAGGATAGATATTTTCTTAGCGTGGGCTCTTTCTTTGATCTCGTCACACCTTACATCTGAACTTTCAGGCTGAGTGCTCACGTTCTTTGCCAAACACTTCGTCTTCTCAAGCTTGATGCTCGCTCCACATTGGGAGGTGCCCTAGGCTCTTTTGGCTAGTAACGGCTAGGGATTTTTACCGCACAACATCTGCTCCCCAGTTTTCTAGGGTCAAGGCGAGCCTGGAAAACCAAATCTTCTACGGTCAAATCCTATCAATGCTATCCTTTGTGGTCTTGTCACTTGCAGCCTTCGAATGTGCATAACGGGTGAGGAGGACCTAGGAAAGTTCAGCACTCCTATCGGATGTCTCTCACACTCTTGAGGGACATAGGTGGTGACACAGATGGTCATAAGGAAGTTTTGTCTATCGGTCCTTCCTTCCGAAGGAGGAGAAGGATGGCTACTAGCATGCTCGATGATTGTCAGGCAATCGTTGCTGAGTTTTTATGGTCTGTGGGAGCTACTGCAAAGACTCCTTTGGACACTCAGTCGGTGGTGAGAGAGAAGGTAGAATCCTTGAAGGGTAATGCTTTTATGTGAGCGATTAGCGGGCTCCCAGAGCATCTCTGTGTCTCGACGCATGCCCTCCTCAAACCCACCACCAGAATGGTTAGGTTAAAATGGGGGGACAAGAGCCAATCCCCTTGTTGCAAAAGGCGATTGTTGATCTTGCTCAGGTCCAGACTTATTTCCTGGTTGTTTTTTGTTTGTCTTATTACCCATAGTGCTTATACGTGCTTATGCTTGTTGTACAACTCCATTCCCTGATGACGATGTTCGCTTAGCAGGTTTACTTGAGGCTGCAATCTTCAATAGAAATCTTGGAACATTTGCGGAAGGATGAAGAGGAATTTGAGAGGCCGAGGGCACCCATGGAATTGATCCCCAAGGGTTATGATGAGGAGAGATTGGTGCTGTTTCGGGGCTTGCGTGAGTGCATTGATGATCTCACGAGTAAGAATGCCAAGCTGCGCAAGCAGACAGAGCAATTGTAGGGTCCTATGTGTACTTTTATGGATCTCTTAATGCAGCGAAATCTTAAAAAAAAAAAAAAATTAGATCCACAAACCCTAACCCATGACCCGTATATTGATTTACATTGTTTTTCCATATGAATAAACATCAAGAAGTTATTAAATTCATACCAACATTTGGAGGCTCCTTATATAAATTTGAATTTGCTTCCACTCAAAAGTAGGAATGCACGATCGCTATCCACACAAAGATAGGATGTGACTCGTTGGTTGATTTTATTGTGCTAGCAAAACCAACCAATTTTAAAAATAAAGAATGCATAATTTTTGTTCAAAGAAAAAATTCTTTTTCCTTCACACCAGAGAGAAAACGTTTTAGAGAGAGAGAAGGTGGCTAGGGTTTTTTCTTTTGAATTGTAACATGTGTTTTGATTCAAGTTGCCTTTTTATAGGCAACAATTAAAACCCTAATCGAATTTGGAATAGCCATCTACTAATTCTTAACTGGAATAGATTCCAATTATTACCAAACAAGGTAATAATTAAATATTTAATTAATATTATGATTATCCTTTAATATTAATATTATTTTAAATATTAATATTATGATTTGAAACACTTGATACCCTCGTCACGGTTCTACCATCCTAAGGACATATATCAATACATATAATTATGAGTTACATGATATATAAGAAAAAAACCTTTTATTGATAAATAAACATTCTTACAAAGAGTCAATATTACAATAATTGGTATGCTCTACCTACTCTAACAATCACCTACTTGCACTATAGCCAATCATTCATGTATTTAATACTAAATGACCTTAAGCACCTTTCATGCTTCTGCTGCAACAAAGGCTTCGTTAGTGGATCAACGAGATTGTTATCAGTATGTACTTTGCTAATATGCTCATCTTTCCTCTCAATCATTTCTCTAATGAGATGAAATCACATGAGTATATGTCTAAACTTCCGGTGAGACAATGGTTCCTTTTCTTGAGCTATTGCTCCATTGTTGTCGCAACAGACATTTATTGGATCAACAATCATGGAAACCACACTAAGTTTGGTGATGAACTTCTTAATCTAAACCGTCTCTTTGGCCGTATCGGATAATGTGATATACTCATCCTCTATTGTAGAGTCTGTTACATTACTTTGCTTGGACCTCTTCCAGCTCACTATAGCTCCATTGAGACAAAATACAAACCCAGATTGCGAGAAATAATCATCTTTATTTGTTTAGAAACTAGCATCATTGTATCCTCTTATAGTGAGCTCATCTTCCCTTCCATAAACCAAGAATATATCTTTCGTCCTTTTCAGGTACCTAAGGATGTTCTTGACAGATATCCAGTGACACTCACCTGGATATGATTGATATCTACTAGAAGTGCTTAATACACATGAGACATCAATCCGAGTACACAACATGGCATAAATGATGGATCTAATTGCTGACGCATATGGGATCCTCTTCATTCTATCTCTCTCATCATGTGTTTTAAGACACATATCCTTAGAGAGATAGACACCATGTGACGTAAGAAGAAATCCCTTCTTGGATTCTTCCATACTGAATCTCTTCAGTACCTTGTCTATATATGTACTCTGACTTAGGCCAAACAACCTACACGATCTATCATAGTAGATCTTTATTTCGAGTATGTAGGCTACTTCTCCTAAGTCCTTCATGGAGAAGCACTTGGATAACTGATAATCCTAGGATTATACTATTTCCTATTTGATTTTTGTAGGATTTTCGGATACTTCTTATGAGTTTTGTGCCTGAATTGTTTCTCAATTTTTCATATTTTAAGTTTCAGACGCAAACTTGTAGTTGGAGCAAAATAGAGCAAAAATGAATTTCTGGATTCGGAATTGAGCATGTTTTTTGAAGATTGGGGAAATTCTGTTGTTGATTGAATTCACCCTTGAAGCTTGTTCAGATTGGAAATGAAGAAGATCAAAGATTCAAGTGAAGAAACAAGCGAAGGGCAATTTTGTAAATTTAGCAAAGAAGATCAGAAGTTCGCCGTGGCAAGAAAATCTCTAGAGTCTCGGGCCAACTCATCTCAAGTCGATGCCACGGCAAAAAAATTTCCTTGTCAAGGTGAAAAACTAGAATTTTAGTTTTTGTTAAAACAGGGTGTTTCCTTTTATAGCTTTTTGTCCTAAGGTTTTAGGGTACTATATAAAGAAAAGTTAACCCATTTTGAGAGGGAGTTGACATTTTTGGAAAGATAGAGAGGTGATTGAAAGGATTTGGCTTCCCAAATGAGAGAAGATTTCTCTCCCTTTTCTTTTACTACTATGCTGAACTCTATTTACTTTATATATTCACTGTTTGTTTTCGTTTTGATGATGAACTAACCTATTATGGGTTAGGGTTAAAATGGATCCTTGTTTACAATGATATAATCTATATATTCTTGTTATTTTTGAATTCTATTGCATGGATTAAGTGTTTATCCTTGTTCTTAATGCATTTGAATTTTGGGTTTTTTTTATTCAAATGAGTGCTGAGCGTGATGAGATGAGGAAGTGATTCATGTGTTAGCTTCTTGAGATAAACACCATAGATTGAGCGAAAACTATAGATGGACAAATGCGATCTATGAAATCTTGATTGGATTCCACTTGCTTATTAGGTATAGAAGCTTAATAGGGACAAGTAGGAAAATATAGCTTGAGAAGGTATATTTTACAACCTAGGAAGTCTTATTTGTAATCCTTGAATTAGAATTTGAGAGTAATAGTATTTATAGGTTGGGTTGGAGTAACTTGGTGAAATAGAAACCCTAACCTCTTTTCTTGAATTGGTAATCATTTTTAAACTACTTTAGTTATGTTAAGATTTAGTTGTTTATTATATTTTGTTTTAATTTAGTTTTAATCTATTAGGAAATGATCAAGTCATGGCAGCGGAAAACAAAAAATCATATAACAATAGATCGTTCCCTTAGAACCAAGATCAGGGCTCAAATTTAAACAGTTTATCAAAATCTGTAGTAAAATCATATTAGAGTTGAGAATTCATATGCACGTTTGGAGGCTCCTTCAACCTTGTCTCTGAATGGGTTTCGCTTCCGATCAAAGAGTAGGATCGAACCAGCAGTAGCTTGCACTTATATAGTGCACACAATGCCCTATTCCATCATACAACAGGCCTGGGCACCAATCCAAACACCCCCTATATCCAAACAGCCCCATTTAGATATTTTTATTTTAATTATTATTATTTCAATTAAATTCAATTAATCTATAAAAAATATAATAACATTTAACAATAACAATAATTCATTTAAATATATGCGTACACGTATTTAAATATAATCTCACTTATTTAATTTTAATATTAAATTAAATATGGGCAACAACCTCAACAAATTTAATTGCACTATGAGATTACCAAAATACCCTTTCGCCTAAAAAGACGAAAATGCCCTTCTCATAAACTGATTCTTAAATTAGCTTCTATGTGTGTGACCCGCAGTCTCCTTATCATACCAGCAGTGTGTAGTATAGCGATTAACACCAATTAATCATCTCACTACACACAAACCAAGATTAGCCCCTAGCAAGGCATCATGGCCACCCGATAGATTCGGATTCAATGAAGCAACTACCAGTCAATGATATGGTTACCGTACAATCCAATTCTTTCATCATCTGTTATCTTATTGAGACCAAGGCATAGAAATAGTGTCAACCTTAGCTACTCTTGATATGTATGTATTCAGTTACGGACCAATGATCGGAGTTAAAAACTAGATAGAGCAACAACTTAATCCCATTATGGCCATAGTTTTAGTGTCATTGCCATTTATTGAATTACGTCGTGGGATAACTTCCCATGTAACCAGGAGTGATGAATCCTCCATCGATCCACCATAGTCTTGATACAATCCTTGATGCAGTAAATCACTACTGTATTGATAGCTCTAAATAGAACTGCGTTAGGCTAGTGCCAAACTACACCAATCGGTGCACAAGGCGCTTCGGTGATTTTAAGTCTAAGGATCACATGTACCACCATTCGTTAAAGGATTTATTCCATAGACACTGGGGTTACCATCCATATGGAATCCTCTGGTGGGTCAGTCCAGTAACTTGCCTATAGCAAGCACCCATGTGTTGCACCAGGTTGTCACCAAACAACCTTGACAAATGAGATCAATCATTACCTTTCAACAAGGTCATTCAACGCTATGATAGCCTTACCGTATTATCTGTGCCCTTACTTCAGAATAATACTAGGGCTACGAACGTTTCTAGAATGGCCACCATATGTGCTCATATGGTTCTCACTATCAAGATTTGAAACATTTGATACCCTCGTCACGGTTCTACATTCTAAGGACATATATCAATACATATAATATGATTTATGCGATATAGTATAAAATGCCTTTTATTGATCAATGAACATTATTAAAAAGAGTCAATTCTATAATAATTGATTGGCTTTAGGGCACCCACTCTAACAATCTCCCACTTGCACTATAGCCAATCATTCATGTATTTAATACCAAATGATCTCAAGCGTTGGTCATGCTTCTGCTCTGATAGAGGCTTTGTCATTGGATTTGCGAGATTGTCGTCAGTATGCACTTTATTGTTCTGCACATCTTTCCTCTCAACTATTTCTCTGATGAGATGTAATCGTCTGAGTATTTGTCTGGACTTCTGATAAGACTGTGGTTCCCTAGCTTGAGCGATTACTCTATTGTTGTCACAATAGGTGTCTATTAGATCAACAATCATGGGAACCACACCAAGTTTAGTGACAAACTTCTTAATCCAGACTGCCTCCTTGGTCGCATCTGATAATGTAATATACTCAGCCTCTAATGTAGAGTCCGCTATAGTGCTTTGCTTGGAGCTCTTCGAGCTCACTACACCCCTATTAAGACAAAATACAAACCCTGATTGTAATTGATATTCATCTTTGTCCGTTTGGAAACTAGCATCATTGTATCCTCTTACAATGAGCTCATCTTCCTCTCTATAAACCAAGAACATATCCTTAGTCCTCCTTAGGTACTTAAGAATGTTCTTGACAACAATCCAGTGATGCTCACATGGATCTGATTCATATCTACTACAAGTGCTCAAAGCACATGAGAAATCAATCCGAGTACATAGTATGGCATACATGGTGGATCCAATTGCTGATGCATATGGGATCCTCTTCATCCTAACTCTCTTATCTTGTGCTCTAGGACACATATCCTTAGAGAGATAAACACCATGTTACATCGGAAGAAGTCCCTTCTTCAATTCTTCCATATTGAATCTTTTTAGCACTTTGTCAATATATGTACTCTGACTTAGGCCAAGCAACCTACGCGATCTATCACGATAGATCTTTATTCCAAGGATGTAGGCTGCTTCCTCTAAGTCCTTCATGGAGAAGCACTTGGATAACCAAGTCTTTATCGACTGTAAGCTCGGTATATCATTCCTGATCAGAAGTATGTCATCAACATACAACACTAGGAATGCCACTGCACTCCCACTCACTTTCTTGTAAACACGGGGCTCATCTTCGTTCTTGACAAAATCAAATTCTTTCATGGCTTCATCAAAACGAATGTTCCAGCTCCTTGAAGCTTGCTTGAGTCCATAAATGGATCTCTGCAACTTGCATACCCTATCAGCTTGCCCATCAAGAACAAAACCATCGGGTTGTGTCATATACACATCCTCTTCAAGGTTCCCATTCAGGAAAGCTATTTTGACATCCATTTGCCAAATTTCATAGTCATGATATGCAGCAATCACAAGCATAACCGGATGGATTTAATCATGGCAACCGGCGAAAAGGTTTCTTCATAGTCAATACCATGAATTTGTTTGAAACCTTTGGCAACCAGTCGTGCCTTATAAGTATGCACCTTGCCATCCATGCCAGTCTTCTTCTTGAAGACCCATTTACACCCTATGGGTTTTACCCCTTCAGGTGGTTCCACTAGAGACCATACTTGGTTTTGGTACATGGAATCCATCTCGATTTTATGGCTTCAAGCCATTTAATGGAATTTGGATTTGATATAGTGTCTTCGTAGGTTTTGGGTTCATCGTCTTGGTAGACTAGTACGTCACCATGTTGAGTCATGAGATAACTGTATCTCTCAAGCTCATGACATACTCTCCTAGATCTACGTAGCTCCTGTGCTACCTGAGGCGGTTCACTTTGATCCACAGGTTGTGGAGTAACCTCCTCTTAATGTTCAACCACTTCTTGTGGCATATCATCCCGTCCTTCATCTAGTATATTTTGTGGTTCTAGAACTTTATCAAGTTCTACTTTTCTCCCACTAGTACTTCTTAGAAAAAATTCCTTTTATAGGAAGACATCAGTACGAGCAACAAAAATTTTGCACTCTTCTAGGTGGTAGAAATAGTATCCTTTGGATACCCCATAAATATACACCTACAGGATTTTAGGCCAGCTTGTTCGAAGTCAATCTCTTGACATAAGCTTCGCAACCCCAAATCCTTAGTTAAGACAAGTTAGGATTTCTCCCACTCCATAGTTTACATGGAGTCTTATCTACAGACTTTGACCACACAGTTCAAAATGTGAGTCACAGTCTCTAGGGCATAACCCCAGAATGATGTAGGTAGATCACTAAAACTCATCATGGACCTAACCATATCAAGTAAGGTTCTATTCCTCCTTTCAAATGCTCCATTGTGTTAGGGTATATACGGAGGGGTGAGTTGTGATACTATCCCTCAAGTACTCAGAAAACCCTGAGCTTAAGTATTCACCTCCTCTCTCTAACTAAAGAGCTTTAATACTTTTGCCCAACATATTTTATACTTCATTCCTGAATTCTTTGAATTTATCAAAGGCTTCAGATTTATGTCTAATAAGGTAGACATATCTATATCTACTGAAATCATCAGTAAATGTGATGAAGCATGAATATCCACCTCTGGCTTCAACTGTCAATGGAGCACATACATCACTATAGATGATGCCTAACAGTTCAGTAGCCCTTTCACCTTGTCTTGTGAAAGGAGAGTGGGTCATCTTGCCTAATAGGCATGACTCGTATACCTTAAATGGCTGAAAGTCAAAAGGGCCCAAAACTCCATCCCTTTGAAGTTTTACGATGCGAGTCTTATTAACATGACCCAACCTATAGTGCTAGAGGTATGTCTGGTTTTAATCGTTATGTCTAGCTTTCTTGGTTTCAACATTGGGAATATCTTTATTGTTTAAATCAAGAATATATAGCCCGTTATATAACCTTGCAATTCCAAATAGAATACCATTCAAACTAAAGGACAACAATTCATTAGATATCTCAAAATGATACTCTATATTATCCAAAGTGGATATTGAAATAATATTTCTAGAAATAGAAGGTACGTAATAATAGTTATGTAGTTCCAACAATAAGCCCGTAGGAAAAGATAAACAGTAAGTCCCTACAGCCAATGCAGCCACATGTGCTCCATTTCCAACTCGTAGGTCTACCTCTCCCTCCCTGAGCGAACTCTACTCGCCTTAGTCCCTGCATATCAAGTACAAATGTGAGTACCACATCCTGTGTCAATGACCCAAGATGTTGACGGAGAGAAGTTAATCTCAATCATAAATATACATGAAATCAAAGCATCTGACTTATTCTTGCTTCTGAGAAAAGCCTTGCAGTGTTTCCTCCAGTGGTCAGGCTTGCCATAATAGAAGCAGACTACTTTCTGCCTTTTTCCAACGCCACCCTTAGGTATGAGAGCACCCTGTCCTTTGGGCTTAGGCTTGGGTTTGGCCTTGGCCATACCTTTGCCCTTACCCTTTTCCTTCACTGGCAACTACCAGTAAAACAGCTTGGACTTCTTCAAGTCCTGCTTTGTAGTCCTCAGCATGTTCAAAAGATTCGACAGAGTTTTCACCATTGTGTTCATATTGAAGTTCATTACGAACAATGCATAAGAGTTAGGCAAGGATTGCAAAATTAAATCCACTAGTAATTTTGCATCCAACTCAAACCCCAAAATCTCAAGCCTCTCCATGTGTTCAATCATTTTAAGCACATGAGGGCCAACTTGGGTTCCCTCAGTCAGGCGACTTCCAAACAGTGCTTTTGACACCTTGTACCTCTCATGTAGACTATTTCCTTCGTGAAGCTCCTTGAGGTGTAGAATAATGGCAGCAACGTCCATATTCTCATGTTGCTTTTGTAGTATTGGTGTCATCGATGCTAACATCAAGCATTGAACGCCATCAGCATATCAAGGAACTTTTGATAAGTATCCTTTACTTCCTAGGTGGCATCAGGATCAGGCTCAGCCATGTATGGCTTATCAAGGATATACAATTTCTTTTTTGACTTGAGTATAATCCGAAGATTACGATACCAGTCTGAGAAATTGGATTCATCCAACTTGTTTTCTTTCTTGATTATTGGTCACAGGTTCATAATGCTCATTTTTGTGAATCTACAATTGCAGAAAAGATAAAGTCCTTATAAAGTTTTTTATTATTTAATATGGTCTTTTATTAGACAACGCTCCCACTATTTTCCTCAAGTCAATAGCCCTCACTATTAACTCGGGAAAGCTCGTTGGCTTTCCTAGTGGACTGAGATCCCATCTGGCTTATTTCAAACCTTCACTTTAGCGAACAGGCCAAAATGGGTTGATTAGATAGGCCAACAAACTGAATCCACACCAATTGATAGCTCTTACTATCAACCTCAAATGTGAGGAAGCCAACAAGCCAATCACACAATCCAATGGCCTACATATCGTCCTCAAGTGCGATTCTCAGTATCAGTAGAGTGGACACTACATGTCGCCACGTACACACGATGTGTGTACTTTTCTACTATGCCTATGACATGTTTATCAACCTTCGCTTTTGGCGAACAAGAAAACTGCCATTTTAAGTCAACCTATCACCATTAAGGAAAACTCCAATGAATTTTAACCTCCCACTGGTAGAAGTGTACCTTTCGCTTTGGCGAACAAGGTTTCGGTAAATAGTGGTTTGAATAAAACCATGGTGATGGAAGGCATATATGACTTAATATACTTTAAATGAGGGGGTTTTATTTAGTTCTCACCAGATTATTATCTTTGCTAGAATTGTTTGGCATGTTATTTAACAAAATTAGCATGCATTCTAAACAAAATATTAAACGTGTTGGTATGTGGCCCAACTAAAACCGATTTCCTTAAGCCTAGAGGAATTGGTAGGTCACCTAGGGTCTTGTAATAAAATCTTTAGTCTTCAAGTATGATTGTCTCTTCCTTGATCTGTCTTCAAGTACATTACAAAAACATCATTATAAATTTACAGTGAAAAAATCTTTACATCAATAAATTTAGAAAACTCGATTTACATTCGAAGGGAATAAGTTGAGAAAAGAATGTACATCGAAAAGGGGAGAAAGCAAACTGGGAGGGACGGGAAAACTCGATTTACATTCGAAGGGAATAAGTTGAGAAAAGAATGTACATCGAAAAGGGGAGAAAGGCAGGACACGCAGACCCTATTTAAAAAAATTACAACCATACATACCCAAAAATTTTAAAACATTCACCATAGGTCTAAGGCTCATGTATCGGGCACCATGTAATATACAAAAAAGTACATAGCATACATTCAAAAACAATCAATTTTTGAATTAGGTGGGTTAATTTATTACCCCCTGACAATTTGTAGATTTCCAATTTGGTCCAAAAGTTTGAAACTTTTCACTTTGGCCCCTATGCACTCGAAAATACGCTCGCTGCAGTGATGGATTAGGGCGGTGCAGCATGCATGATTTGCGTTGCGAACATGCACCATGTGTGATCACCATGGCGATGGGTTATATCGCTGCGGTGTGCACTAATTTTCGTGAGCGCACACCTTAAACTACGATTGTCGTGACGATGAGATACATCACCATGGCGAGCGTTGATATTCAATTAGTGATCGCACTAAGGACGATCGCCACGGCGATGGGTTATATCACTGTGGTGAGCGCTAATTTTTCAATCAGCGAGTATGCCAAACATCAACTGCCGCAGCAAGCGTACACTGATTTGTAACATTTGATCAATTCAACTAGCCACCAAAAATATGCCAAACGGATTTTGCAATCAATCTAAACTTCTGATTTCAACAAAAATCCAAATCCCAATACACCAATCTTCTAGATCATCAACAAATTAAATTAATCAAGTAAATTGATTTCTTAAAACATGCTTTCAAGGCAGATTTTATGCAAATTCAACAAGGCAACATATTATCAATCAAATACATGTAATCAACCATACATTAAACCATAAAATCTGGTAGCCTAGGCTCTAATACCACTGTTAGGAAACAATCAAGTCATGGTAGCGGAAAACAAAAAATCATATAACAGTAGATCGTTCCCTTAGAACCAAGACCAGGGCACAAAGTTAAATAGTTTATCAAAATCTACAGTAAAATCAGATTAGAGTTGAGAATTCATACGCACGTTTGGAGGCTCCTTCAACCTTGTCTTTTAATGGGTTTTGCTTCCGATCCAAAAGTAGGATCGAACCAATGATGGTCCACACAAAGATAACCCTAAGGAACTAAAGAGGGATTTGCTAGATCCTCTTTAGCTTTAAGAACCAAGAACAAGAATCAAATGAAATATTTGATTCAACCAATGGTAAAGTGGAATGGGAAGAGAGAAAAGGGGGTTGGAATTTTTAATCAAAAGTGATTGAATGAATTAATTCTTTAATTCATAAAAATATTGCACTTATATAGTGCACACAATGCCCTATTCCATCATGGAATAGGCTTGGGCACCAACCCAAACACCCCCTATGTCCAAACAGCCCCATTTAGATATTTTTATTTTTATTATTATTATTTCAATTAAATTCAGTTAATATATATAAAATATATTAACATTTAACAATAACAATAATTTATTTAAATATATGCGTACATATATTTAAATATAATCTCACTTATTTAATTTTAATATTAAATTAAATAAGGGCAACAACCTTAACAAATTTAATTGCACTATGAGATTACCAAAATACCCTTTCACCTAAAAAAACGAAAATGCCCTTCTCATAAACTGATTCTTAAATTATCTTCTATGTGTGTGACCCGTAGGCTCCTTATCATACCAGCAGTGTGTAGTATCGTGATTAACACCAATTAATAGTCTCACTACGCACAGACCAAGATTGGCCCCTAGCAAGGCATCATGGCCACCCGATAGAGTCGGATTCTGTGAAGCAACTACATATCAACGATATGGTTACCGTATAATCCAATCCTTTTATCATCTATTATCTCATTGAGACCAAGGTATGGAAATAATGTCAACCTCAGCTACTCTCGATATGTATGTATCAGTTACTGGAGCAATGACCGGAGTTATAAACTGGATAAAGTAACAACTCAATCCCATTGTGGCCACAGTTTTAGTGTCATTGCCATTTAATGAATTGTGCCATGAGATGATAAAGTAACAACTGGATAAGGTTTAAGTCATGGGGGAGGCGTTCGCAAGGTGGAAAAAAGACCACAAAGTGAAACAAATACATGAGGGTCCGAAAGAGGTGTGGCCAGAAGGACCCAAAGCGGACAATACCTTGGATGTGTCCGACGCGCAGGGAAAGCCCTTGAGTTGAAGATGGTAAGATAGAGGATAGCCCCTGGTCGTGATAGTTTTTAGGCAAAATGACATAATTATAAATAATGGTCGGCAAAATTAGGGTTGAAAATGTGGAGTTTTTCCAAATATCGAGATTTGCGCCGCGACGCACTCTTACTGCAATATAGCTCAATTTAATTGAGTTGTGGTGCACTTTAATTATGCTACGACACAGCTCTATTCGATTTTTCGTTCAACAAAAACCCTATCACTCTTTGATGTGGATGAATTGCACCACGGTGCAATTTGGATTTCATCAACTTTATGCCACAGCTTAGATGCAAAATTTCAATCTTGTTTCGCTAGCCTTGATTTATCCGTATTCGATGGGTCTAGGATGTCCAAACACCAACACCAGCACAAATGATCCATATTTTTACACCTGAATACCTGTAAACACAACAAAACCCGTGATTCTAGGAGATAACAAAACAAGCATAGAAACTCATCCTAAATAATGTGTTAAAACTTGAATTTCTTACAATTTCACCCTCAAATCGCAAAATAAATCCACATTTTCAACACTCAACACAACCCCTAACCAGCTTATTACTAGTCCCTAGCAATGAAAGCGATAAAATCTAATCCTAACTAAATCACTTCCGTAGGTTGACACGATTGCATTTAGCATATGCAATAAGCCTTTAAACCCCCAGGTCCCCCTAGTGGACAAGTTATAGTCTCGTGAGGGTTTTCAGTGATGCTACCCACAAACATCCTACCAATTCCTAACACACATATATACAAAACATGGATTTCCTGGATACATCAATAAATATGTCTCGTACATTGCATACACATATAGCAACAAGAATAAGCAATAATCACACACATCCAAGAACACCCTAAAAATCAATTTTACCTTCGTTCTCAACTCTCCATCATAGTCAATCCACAAATCGTTAATCCTAGCCTTAGAGGTGGTTTCATAACAATCTCCAAAAGAAAACAACATTTTGATTGCCATCCATATCAATATCACCCCTATCACCTCGTACAACACCACTAACAGGTGCCCTCGGTTGAAAACCCCTTGGGTAGACATGAAATACAAACTGTCTCGGATCCACTCCTAACTAACTAAAACTTCTGGATCTGTTGAACCGTCTATAAACACTTAGCCTAATATATCATCTAACTTGTGACCCATGTTTTCCACTATCTCATTTCTACTCTCAAGTCGGCTATCTAACCATGTATAGACTGGGTGGAAGACGTTGATGGGCATGGGGCTTTTTATCTGTCCGGCTATGCCTGGGCTACAACTCCCTTACCCCCACTGGTAATCTTCTGGAGATACTTTAGGTCAGTGGTGGAAGTGGTGGTCTCTTCACTTCATCGTCCCTAATAACTACTCCCGCAGATACACATAAAGCAGTGATAAGGCTAGGAAATAGATAGGATTTAGAAGATTTGGACACATACAAAATGTGTAAATGGATAATTTGCCCTATGTTGATTTGCATTCGCTGAGATATGGCATACATTATGAGAGCTTTCTCAGTGTCCACAATGCTAAGGTGCCCCGAAGGATAAATCTTGGCACATACAAAATGCTCCCACACCTTATGAGTGAGTGTGAGTGAAGTCACATTGAAACCCTTTCTTCTCTTGTTTCGGCCAAGAATCCACTCTCCCTATCCCTCTGTCAAAACTAAACTCTTGCACAAATTCATAAACATAAATTTGGTATTAAGAATAAAAATTGTTCAAAACATAATTAGGGTTCCATCCTTCCCTAACAAAAGAGATTTACTCCATCCTAAGAACAAAGCCCGAAACAGAGAAGAAAGAAAACATAATCAGACTTGAAAATAAATAAAAATCAAACTCTTAAATTTGATCTTCAGTCTTCAAGCCCCAAGAATGCATCTTCTCCTCTCCAAAATATACAAAATTCGTCCCTTGACAACTTATCTCAATTATACTTAAATACCCAAAAGAGTCCTAAGTGAAAAAGGAAAGAAAAACTGATAAAAACGCCCTAATAGTTTCCGCCACAACCCTAGCCATGGTCAAATTTAAGTCACCACAGCCTAGGTCGTGGTGCTTCCTGGTCTCTTTGTTTTCTCTTTGTTCCACCACCATGGCCATGATGAACTACCAAGGCATGGTCGTGGCCTTCAAGAATGTTAGGTAATCTCAACTTCTTCAAGCTTTAAGTCCCAATTTCATTCCAATACTCCAATCTACTCAATCGAAGCCTAAAAAACACAAAAGTTATCCAAATCAATAGGTAAATCATTCATATCTCAAACTTAACAAAAACAAACATCAAAACAAAGGAAACAAATGAGAAGTTAACTAAACTAACATCAAAACAACCCTAAAAACACTCAAATTATGCAACTTATCAACTCCCCCAAACTTAATCCTTTGCCCGTCCCCGAGTAAAGAAAATATCAGAAAAAATAAACTCAATAATCACCAAGGATTCGCAGCATTCCCAAAATCAAGGAAAAGAAAGCAAACATGCTTTAAATAATATTCATGCTACCAAACATACAACCTAGCTAATTGTGCAACTCTAATCTTTCCTCAACCCGATCATGCCTCACCAAGACTATATACTCAACCCCCTACTTATTTTCTTTTTCCTTTTTTTTTTTTTTTTTTCAATTGCTTCCTCAGATTGTCACATTACCTTTTTACGTGAATGCACACATTTGTGATGAGTGCCCCCGATTACTCAACAATGTCACAACACATAAAGTGCTTTGCATACTCATACTTCAAGCCACGGTTTGACGGAAAAGCAAACATGGGGCTCATGAATACTCCTGGTTACTAAGCAGCTTGAAACAGTGGAGTAGTTCATTTAAAAACAAGCAAATAAGCATTAATTTATTTCAAGACTATATATACAGTTTTTTTTTTTGGTAAGAAGTGAAGACAAGGCTCAGCTAGTACACAACAAAGTCAAGTAATAAACCAGATTTGCACACCCATCTAGAATTGCAAACTCTTCAGCATTTCTAAAGATATGAGCATGTTTGAATCCTGTCAATGACTTGATACTACCACTACTCCAAATGATTACAAGTTCATCACAGAAAGCAATTTTTTTTTTCTTTGGGGATATCACAAAGTTTCGTTCGGGATTGTATCAAAAGCAAAAGCATAATAACCACCATGCAACCAATACAAAATACAAACCAAAACACACACAACTAAAATAAACACTTCCTAAAAACAAACCCACCAAACAAAAGAAACAGACTATCAACAATGCAACACAAACAAAACAACAATGCAACACAAATCAAACTACTCACTCCCCAAACTTAAAGAATGCAATGTCCTCTATGCATGAAAAACAAAAACCAAAATAGAAAATATGGAAAATAAAAGATAGAAACTTCCCTGAAAAAAAAAAGAGATTTTTTTTTTTTTTTGCACAAGGCCACGACTGTGTAAAATGACACGGGGTACCCCATGGTGAAGGCTGGAATATGCAAGCTTTTTATCTTTTAACATGGCCACAGTTGTGTTAAATAACACAGGGTAGCCCATGTTTTATTCTGCTCAAAATTGTCTTCTTCTTCTATCACTTAAACTTCCCCCAAACTTGTTCCTTGTGCCAACTATAACAAAACAAAAATAAAAACAAAATCAAACATAAATAAAATAATTGTAGAAGAGAGAAAAAAAAAAAATTATAGTTCTAATTTAGAGTCGTTACCTTGACTTTCTCCACTTTCTTCATTCAAGAAACTGGACGGACGCGGTGTTTGGATCGAAACGTCCTCTAACATAGTGCTTCAAACGGTGTCCATTAACTTTAAACGTTTCACCTGTCTTTCCATGATGGATCTCAATTGCTCCAAAAGGTGTTACCTGAATTACCTCATATGGACTCGTCCATCTTGATTTCAGCGTTCTTGGGAAAAGACGAAGACGACTATTGTAAAGAAGAACTTGTTGTCCCTGCTCGAACTCCTTTTTCACAGTGTGCCTATCATGCCATCTCTTTGTCTTCTCCTTGTACAAACTAGCACTCTTGTATGCCCAATGATGAAATTCATCTAGCTCACTCACCTGCAAAAGACGTTTAGCACCTGCACTTTGCATATCAAAATTCAAAAATTTAGTAGCCCAATAAGCTTTATGCTCTAATTCTACCGGCAGGTGACATGCTTTTCCAAATACTAACCTATAAGGTGACATACTTATAGGTGTTTTAAAGGCTGTCCTATATGCCCATAAAGCATCGTCTAACTTTATCACCCAATCTTTTCTAGAGGCACTAACGGTCTTTTCTAAAATTTGTTTTAGCTCTCTATTAGAGATCTCTACTTGACCACTAGTTTGGGCATGGTAGGGAGTGGCTAGCTTGTGTGTGACTCCATATTTCTTTAAGAGTGCATTAAATTGGTGATTACAAAAATGCTTCCCACCATCACTAATGATTGCCCTAGGAGTTCCATATCTAGTGAAAATATTCCGCCTAAGGAATGTGAGTACTGTTCTAGAATCATTAGTTTTGGTGGCAATTGCCTCCACCCATTTAGAAACGTAATCTACTGCCACAAGTATAAAAGCGTTTCCATACGATGATGGAAACGGTCCCATGAAATCAATACCCCAAATATAAAAAATTTCACATACCAATATATTATTTAAATGCATCTCATCTTTCTTAGAAATATTACTTGTTCTTTGGCAATGATCAAAATAGGATAAATACCTTTGAGCATCCTAGAACACAATGGGCTAATAAAAACCTGATTGCAACACCTTTGCCACTGTGCGATTCGCGCTGAAATGCCTTCCAGTTTCTCTATCATGGCAATGACTCAAAAAGCTCCAATCTCTTCTTCCGGCACACATTTTTGAACAACTTGATATGCACATAGTTTGTACAAGTAAGTGTCTTCCCACAAATAATATTTGACATCAGCCAAAAATTTCTTCCTTTGCTGGAATGAAAAATGTTTTAGGATCCAGTCTCTTGCAAGAAAATTAGCCAAATCAGCAAACCATGGAGATTTAGAAAAAGAAGAGTTAATAGATAGAATTTGCTCATCAGGAAATTCTGCACTAATATCTCCCTCTTCAAGGATTGAATTATCTAGTCGGGACAAATGATCAGTAACTTGATTTTTTGTCGCCTTTCGATCTTTAATCTCCAAATCAAACTCTTGAAGTAAAAGGACCCATCTGATAAGACGTGGTTTGGCATCCTCCTTAGCAAAGAGATGTCGTAGAGCTGCATGATCTGTGTAGACTATGGATTCCGTGCCTATGAGGTAGGACCTAAACTTCTCAAATGTGAAGACCACTGCTAGTAATTCTTTCTCGGTTCTTGTGTAGTTCAGTTGCGGACCATTTAAGATATGATTGGCATAGGATATGACCTGAAACATTTTGTCTTTCCTTTGACTGAGAGCAGCACCAATGGCATAGTAACTCGCGTCACACATAATTTCAAAGGGGTTGTTCCAATCTGGTGCAACCACTATTGGTGCTGTCACGAGCTTCTACTTCAGCAAATTAAAGGCCTACAAACATTCAGAATCAAAGTTAAATTTTATATCCTTGGCAAGAAGATTAGATAGAGGTTTTGCAATTTTTGAGAAATCTTTAATAAATCTTTTATAAAATCCCACATGGCCAAGGAAACTTCTCACTGCTCGAACCGTCGTTGAGGGAGGTAATTTTTCAATTACTTCCACTTTTGCTTTATCAACCTCAATCCCTCACTCAGAGATCTTGTGTCCAAGCACGATACCTTCTCGTACCATAAAATGACACTTCTCCCAATTCAGCACAAGATTTGATTCCTCACAATGCTGTAAAACTAACGCAAGATTTTGCAAACAAGATTCAAAGGTTAGTCCATACAACGTAAAATCATCCATAAAAATTTCTAGAAATTTTTCAGTCATGTCAGAGAAAACTGCCATCATGCAACGTTGGAAAGTAGCTGGTGCATTACATAAACCAAATGGCATACGTCGATAAGCAAACGTGCCATAAGGACAAGTAAATATTGTTTTCTCTTGGTCCTCTAGAGCAATAGGAATTTGATAATAACCAGAATAGCCATCAAGAAAACAGTAAAATTTATTACCTGCTAATCTCTCTAACAGCTGATCAATAAATGGCAATGGGAAATGGTCTTTTCTAGTGGCGGAATTTAATCTTCTATAGTTTATACACACACACACCATCCAGTTACCATCCTAGTAGGGATAAGCTCATTATTTTCATTCTTCACTACAGTCATTCCCCCTTTCTTAGGCACTACTTGCATAGGACTAACCCAATTACTATCAGAGATAGGATAAATAATACTTGCATCGAGTAATTTTACCACTTCCTTTCGTACCACTTCTTGCATGGTAGGATTTAATCTCCTTTGTGGTTGTATTGTTGGCTTGAAATTCTCTTCCATGAGGATCTTATGCATGCAGATGGAAGGGCTTATTCCCTTGATATCAGCAATTGTCCATCCCATCGCCTTCTTGTGCTTCCTCAAAATGTCTAGCAGTGACTTCTCCTCCAAACTGCAAAGATGCAGAAATAATCACAGGGTAAGCATCTTTATCTAGAAAAACATATTTTAAATGTGAAGGAAGAGGTTTAAGCTCAAGTTTAGGAGCCTCATTAGGAGTTTTATGCAAATCCTCCTTTAGCTCCATATTATCATCACTCAGAGATTCTTTCTCTAACGCTCCAGCTTCTTCTCTCAAGCACGGGTCTTCATCTTCTATTGTGCTTGAATCCATTAGACATCTCTCCAAAGAGTCCTTCTGCAAAACTTCTTCTTTGTGATCACCTACAATCCCACCAAAACTATCAGAGTGAAAACAAGATTCCCACCAAAACTGTCAAAGTGAAAACAAGATTCAATATAAAATGCAGTAGGATTTTTCATCGCTTTATGGACATCAAACACTATTTCTTCATCATTTAGTCTTAGAATTAATTTTCCTTGTTGCACGTCTATCAAAGCACGAGCTGTCACTAAAAATGGATGTCCCAAAATTAGAGGTACCTCCCGGTCCTCCTCCATATCAAGACCTACGAAGTCCACCGGAAAGATAAATTTTTGTCAACCTTTAACAAAATGTCTTCAATAATGCCTTTAGGTCATTTGATTGATCTATCAACAAGCTGGAGCGACATGTTCATCTCTTTCACTTCTCCAAGTCCTAGCTTCCTGAAAATTGATAAAGGCATTAAATTAATACTAGCACCTAAATCACACAATGCTTTATCAAAGAATGAATCTCCTAATGCAC